>BQNB010008160.1:0-91011 GCA_026074375.1 Tanacetum coccineum
ATGTATGATTGTCATAATTCAAAGAGTTGTAAAATATGCATTACCATTTAATCCCCAAATAGTCACAAAAACGTATGTATGAAAATTAGAACGCAATTGTCCAAAGCATGTATTGTCACTTTATTCAAGGCAACGTAAATATTCAAGTGTGTATAAAACAATGATTACGATTCATGAAACTGATTCGCTAACAGAAATAATGGCCATGTGCTTACACCGGATGTCCCGACCTGGACACCCTCAGCATTGAATTACTTTACATGTGCCTACACCGGATGCCCCCACCTAGACACCCTCAGCATTGAGTTACTTTACATGTGCCTACACCGGATGCCCCCACCTGGACACCCTCAACATTGAATTACTTGGTAACATACAACCTGAGCTAATCCGTAATCATAAAAGTATAGTATGTATTTACGTTCAAAAACTAAACCGAGTATTGTATCTCCTCGTGAGATGTATAAATGAGTATGTAAACCAAACAGGTAACCAACCATGTAAATGCATTTGTAAACAAGCATTTTCTCACCCCAAAATATATGTAAAACGAGTAAAACATGGGGCTATAAACTCACATTGATGATGAAGAACGATTGACGGGAATGTACACATTGAGTACAAGACGAAACAGAAATTGGAACGGCTCGACTAAGAAGTTGCAGCTTAACTTAACTGCTAAGTCCCACTAGCCTAGGATAATGAATTTGGGTTTCTCGATGAATGGTTGCATCAACGCGACACGTTGATAAAAATTTAGATTTTCAAGTTGTAATAGTTTGGTGGTTGGTTAAATAAAATAAATCAAAAGTAAACGCAAAGTGTGTAATATATGCCGTATATATTACTTATGAAAAATAACAATTATATAACTCATACTGTGAATTATATGACAAAGACAAACAATCCAAGGATTAATATGAAATGTATAATACTTTGCAAGTATTATATAAGAAGTGTGAGTAAATTATTAAACCAAACAGTTTGACATGTTTTTGGAAATCACCACTTAATTAAATAAAAGTTCTTGTATAAAAGTAAACACATGTTTAAAGTCTTTTCTTTGTCCATTAATCGGGAATTATAAAATAACATTTTATAATTTAGTATTCGTTTCCTCGACGGGTCTTAGTTAAACTAGTTGTCTCAGTTACAAAAGTGTAGTTCTCGGTCGTTTATCTGGTTATTGTATAATTACAAATTAACGATCTTAAGACTATATAACTTCGTCTTTTTTTTCAATCAATCCGTGTTGCAATTTACTCATGTGATCAATATATATAATTAGGCGAGATTAAATAATATATAACACTTTTACTTAACCATTAACCACCAATTAATCCGGTTTTATATTTATAAAATCTTATGATATATTTATTAATCGGTTTATATAAATCAAAGCACACCCTAAAGGTTGTTTCTACTCACCCTAACACGCCCGTTTAGTTATCCTGCCAAACCAAACGCACCCTTATGATCTTTCTCTTAACCCAAACGCACCCCTTGGTGCAATCTGCAAAACCAAACACCCATGTTTAGTGTTAACTGCCAAACCAAACACCCCGTTTGGTTATTCTGCCAAACCAAACGCCCCTTTATGGGTAATCTGCTCACCCAAACACTCCCTTGGGTGTTAACTGTTAAGCCAAACACACCTCTTGCTGCCAAAACCCAGAAACAAACACCCCTATTGCTGTCACTAATAACCAAACGCAGCCTAACCGCTGTTTTTAAAAACCGTACGCACCCTTATTGCTGCCAAGACCCACAACAAACACCCCTGTATAATAATAAACACACCAAACGCACCCTAATCTGCTACTAACAACCAAACGCACCCTATTCGGTGCTAAACCCAGATCCAAACGCACCCTCGTGGTCATAAACAAAACCAAACGCACCCTTGGTGGTTGGCTGTTAAGCCAAACGCACCCCCCTTTGGTGCATATAAAATCAAAACGCACCCCTGGTGCCATATTCGAAACCAAACGCACCCTTTTCGGGGCTGAGCGAAACCAAACACGCCCTTGTCGTGTTTATAAATGCCACACGCACCCTTTCGGTGGCGGCTGAGCAAAACCAACGCACCCTTGGTGGTGTCGATGATGATGTGGTGGTTGTGATGGGGGTGCGGAGGTGATGATGGTGTGATGATGTAGGCGGCTGCCATGGTGTAAATGGTGATGAGGATGTGGAGGGTGGTGGTGCTCGGTGTGGGTGATGGTGGCTCGTGGTGCAGTGGTGACGAGTTGGAGGTGGCGGCTGTGGTGGCGAGTGGGTGGTGAAGATGGCGACGGTGAGGTGGCAGTGGCAGTGTGTGGTGGTGATGGAGAGGCGCGTGGCGGCGAGTGGTGGCGCTTGACATGGGGGATCGGGTAGATCGGGTGACGAGGAACCTTTTTGGATTCGGCTGGAAAAGTCCGTCGGAAAAGTTTTCCGACGGGGAGCGGCGTTGGTAGTGGCTGCCGGAAATGAGGAGAGAGAGAAGATGAAATGTGTGTGTTTTTATAAAAACCAAATGAAACAAAAAGATTATAACTTTATATATATATAAAAGGTTATATAAAAAAAATGGCAAGCCACAATTAGATGAGGGTTAATTGTATAAGTTTTTCATATAGTTTTAATAATTATCAGTCCGGGACTCGTTTGAACTAGTTAACGGTCGATTCAAGACACGAAACTTGCGCCATTGTTTTCCAAATCATTTTTCTCATACGATAAAAATGGGTATTTACTTGATAATATTTCAAAATTATTTTTATAACATTTATAAAAATATTTGTTATTTATTTGGTAACCCGGTTATGTCTTGTCCGAAAAAATAAATTTGTAAAAAAAATAAAAAATAAAAATAAAAATAAATTTTTAACCCAAATATTTGCATTATCAACAAACGTTTTTGAATAAAATGTTAAATGACTTTATTTAATATTTTCATTAACTAAATTGTGATAATTAAATATAAATTTAATTATTTTTGTGTCGGCACGCGCTGTGTGAAGTTTTCAAAACCTTGCGATGATATTTTAGTCATCTTCTGCTTGTTTTCGGGTCTCGGGCAAAACTAAACAGTTGTCCGGAATGTCGTTTTACATTAAATTGCTTTAGAGTCCGAGTCGTGAAAACGTGATTTAATAGGTCGTTTTTGATAAGTCAGCTTAGTAATAAAAAACGTGATTTAGTGGGTCGTTTTTGATAAGTCGGCTTAGGAATAACATATATCTTTTTTGTTTTCAAGTCAAATAAGTTAAAATAACTTTGCACATGAGATATGAAATAATAAATATGATTTATTATTTAAAATATGTTCCAAAAACTTTACCGGTTACGTGGTAATCGCTTTTATGTGACAATAAAAGACCAAAAGTCAAAAAGTCATGTCAGACACAAAAGTCAAAAGGTAAAAATAGTCCATTTTAAATTTCGAAAATTTCCGATGTTACATGAAGTTAGGCTACCAATGCAAGAGGATCCGAATATCTTTCACGCATGATATGTACTTCATTAGCATGTCGTTCATGTTGACTGAGGTATGCATACAACTAATCATAGTTGGTGGTATACAAACTCTTTGCTAACTTCACATCAGTGACAAACTTGCTCTATTCCGGTGGAAGAGCATTCAGAAACTTGGTATTTACTTGAACTTGCTACATTGTCATCCTAATAGTATGCATGTCATTGCTCAGCTGATAGAATCTCCAGTAGTACTCACACAATTTTTCACCCTGAACATAAGCAAAATTATCAAACAAATTGTATAATTTGCATTCACGTTCTTGGTATGATAATTCAGTACCTTTCATTAGTAGCTTGACTCTATCCCAAATATCCTTAGCTGCCTCTTGATGATTTACAAATGCATACACATCGGGTGGAAGACCATGAAGAATGATATTTGTTGCTTGAGCATAATAGTCATCTTGAAGTTATTGTGCTTCAGTGAGTTCAGAGTATTTCTTAGGTCGAGTCTGCCCATTTTCTTCAACAGTTGGGTAGACCAGTGGACCATTGTCGATTAAATCAAGCATCATCCTACCCTGTTTCTTCCATTTGATTAATAGACGTATACGACTTGCCCATGAATCTTACATTGACTTTTCAAGCATTGGAGGATGGTTTTCAGCTCCAGCAACAATAATGTGTTCTTCTAAAGTAGTCATCTTGCTTTAATTAAAAAGTGAAATGATTAAATGTTGATCGAACATTGATAAAGGAGAATTGTGTTAAGAGTTGTTGTTGTTGGTGATTAAGATTGATATTCCACGAGATTTTACATATCTTTACTAAAACCGAGAAATCCAAATATTTCACGGGATTTTACAAAGTAAGACAAACCATAGAAAATAAAATCTTTTTGTAATGGATGTAATGTTTCGCTTGGAATATAACAGATGTAATGTTTCGCCTGGAATATGATAATGTAATGTTTCGCTTGAAATATGGCAATGTAATGTTTCGCTTGGTTTATGCAAATTGGACAGAGTTTCATTTGAATAAGTACTATTTTCGCTAACTAACAACCTGTCATAAATCACTTGCTAACATAAATCGCTTGCTAACATAAATCGCCTGCTAACATATTTTGAGCTAACATATTTCGCTTGACCTAAACAATAAGCAGAGTTTGTTTCCAAGAATGTCATAAATCGCTTGAAGTCTACCTGTCATAATCGCCTACAAACATATTTCACCTACAAACATTATCGCCTACAAGCATATTCGCCTGCATACATATTTCGTCTAGATTCAAACATATTTCACTAGCTTCAAAATAAAATGTACTTTTCCACAAAAATCAACCAAACACTCCTATTTTGAACTTTTTACCTTGAATTTTTCCTTGCAGAGCTATTATCTAGACTTAGATCTTGCTTAATAAACAAATCAAACTTTTAAACTTTTTTTAAAAAACAAACCAAAAAATCCAGGCTTTGATTTTCAAGACACGAAACCAAAAGACAACTAAAAGACATGATCTAAACAAGATATAAATGCACACAAGCTCACGATATCACCCCATGGCGACTGATACCAATTGTAGATGTATCAAATCACTTAACAAATGAGCAAGAAAGAAAGTTTAGAGGGAGAAAGTGGGTTGAAACACTTAGAGAGAGAAAGGAAGGAAAAAATGTAATATGTGAAAGAACAAAATGAACAACCAACCCTCTCCAAGGTGTGGAGAAGGGTATTTATACCAACACTATGGCCGGTCAACTTAAGGGAGTCTTATGTTGACCCGGTTAGCTTGGTAAGTTTCCAAATATTACGCTACGAGCTATTCTATAATATATTGGTAGTGACCGAGTCTTTTCTCGATTTCTAACAAAAACTCAAAAGAATAGGGGGTTTTGGACGGACGTATTGGCTTACTTGACAGAAAAATGGGGAGTCCGACAAGAGGAACTGATGAGTTAAGTTTTATACAGATTTCCCTCCGGGGTCTTTAACCTATAATCAGGTAAAATGCTTAAAATATATGCTTAATCAATTCTTATTGCATTTTTAGCACTTGGAAGACATTTGGAGAAATACACGTGACTTGGGCTCTATTTTAGAAGAAACAGGACAAGATTGCAACTTTACACAACGAAGGCTTGAAGAATTGCTTACAGAAGGTGGAGACGGCGTCAGGATTACTTCCGCCTCTGGATGATCAAGCGACTGCGTCAGAAGAAATTGTGACGGCGTCTGGACTATTAGCAGTCATAAAGAAACCCTAGAAGATTCTCGGCGCGGCGGCGTCAGGATTACTTGCGACGGAGTCAGGATTACTTGCGACGCCGTCGCGGTTCCTTTTCTTATAAATACAAACTCGAATTTAGGGTTTTATATAGCATATTAGGAGTAGAGTTTGGTAGAGAACAATTTGTAGCTGACTTTGGGAGTATTTTAGGGTTTCCCAACCCTTTTGTACCTTCCCCCCCCCTTCTGGTACTTGCTTGTTTCAATATAGTGAAGTTCTTTTATCCTTTAATCTTTCAACATGTGTTATTGTTTGATTGGTTATTGTGCTTTGCTTATCTTTAACATGCTAGGCTAGATCTCATTAGTGTTTGCTTATGATTGCATGTGAATTGGTATGTAGATCCTAATAATATTGCTTCTTGATTGATGTGTGTGCATGTTTAGACTCTAGAACCCTAGTTACTTAAGTGTATCAAAGATCTAGAGCGGCATGATTGTGTAGAAAGGATTCCATCGGTAATAGTCTTCATACTACCCCTTACCCATCTATGGATGATCCCCTTTAAGTATTTTAATGCGCGTCTATCTCCATAGGGGTCTTGTAACAGTCTTCATAATACCTTACTTGTGAATTTCCCTAGCATGGTATTACGTAGATGGCGTTTTCGTGTAGTTCGTCATGCTTCTCATAAATACTTACACATACATCACAAGTGTGACAAGAAAATAGAGTTAGGAGAAGCATACTAAGGATCATGCATGATTAAGTAAACACTTCTCTTTTATCATACGAATTCTCCAAAATATATTAGTTTAATTATTTAAATAATAGTAAAAACAAACCCCCTTCAAACCCGAGATTTAAATTGCTTTCATAAAATATAAAATACAAAAAATATTATTCTTTCAACCTGTAGACCTTAGTTATATCTAGTTCGAACCTTCACACGCTATTCCCCTAGAGAACGATAACAACCCCCTTGTCTTACCTATACTACACTACAACGGTTAGGTACACTGCCAAGGGAGTTGTAAAACTTATTGAGAGTTTCACAAATTTCGTCAATGTTTTTGGCGCCGCTGTCGGGGAATAGTATAGGTTTTGGATTTTATTTAGCTAAGGTCTACTCGCTTTAATCCTTTCAAGTGAGATTTTAATTTCTTGTTAGTAGCTTTCTTGTAGTCTATCTTTTCTTGTGTTCTTTGTTACATAATTTTGTTCTCAAATCAAACTTTCAAAATGGATAACACAAATTCACCACCACCGCCCGAGGTTCTAACCTCAATCTTGTCGAAAAATCTTAAACTCAACTTAAAATTCATGAATCATGAATTTAATTCCCTCATCGCGTTGCTCTACGAGTTGTTTGTAGAAAGAAAAAGATAGTGGAAGTGATGCTCCATCGAACTAATTAAGAAATATATGATTGCCCTATAAGAAGAGTTGGAGGAAGATGTGATGTCTTAGGAGAGGAATAAATTAGGGGAGATGACGTTAATAAATCCTAACTAGGAGCGAATTATCATATCATAAGTGTTTAATGAATGCCCCAATTCCATCTATAATTCGGATTGACCTATCATTGTAGGAGGAAACCCCTTGAACCTTAAGATACCATGCAATATAGGGCACGTACACGATTGGGAGAGCTTACATTGACCTAGATTCTCCCCTAACATAATGACTAGAACCCTTTATAATTGGATAATGACAAACCCACTCGAACCTAGGAAAGATCCTAAAGTCCTACTGGAATTAGCAACTTCATGGGAAGAATTAGAGGAATGCCTATCTTCATAGGGAATTTCACATATGCCTTAGATTTCATGATTGTAGAAGAATATCAGTTCGGTTATTTGATCCTAATGATGTCACCGGTATCTTAGGAAGCCTTGTTAGAAATCTCCAACATGACTTATGATTTATCATTAGGAGTAGTGAAGTTCACAAATGAAATTGAGGAAATTTCCTATAAGATGCCCATAAGATAGAGCAATACGACTCACTTTCGGATATGGAGAAGGAAAATACGAAATCGGTCTACTTTAGGAATGAGGAGGATAAGATAATAGGAGTTGAGTATGTAATGAGCAAAATACTAGATTTCTATAAAGGATGCTTAGAACTAGGTCTCGAATACCAAACCGGACCTGAAGAGAGTGGTAGTAGTAGTGATATGAACAACGAAAGAGGGGTCACGTAAGGAATAAGACTCCGAGTCTAGCTAAAAGACTCTCTAATAAACAAAAGCGCTTATTGGGAGGCAACCCAATCTTTTAATTTCTTGTATGTTAGGTGTGTCATGTGTGATTTAGTTCTTTATTGTTTATTTTAATTGTTTGAAAATAATTTTGTAATCATGCTTTGTTTTGTTTTTAACTTCGTCTTAATCTCAATCAAGTATTTGCCTAATAATTGTAAAAAAATATCTGGTTTATAAGAACCATTTCAAACATGTTAAAAAAATAATTTAGATTAATTTGCGTCTTGTGTGTTTGAGTCTTATGATTATGTTAATAAATTCTGTGGTTTTTGCAGTAAATTTTTGCAGGAAATACTTATGGGACTTGCGTGTAGATATTTTTCAAGAAAAAACTTTTTCTTTACAGTAGGTGGAGACGGCGTCAGGATTTATCCTGACGGCGTCACCACCCTGCTACAGTAAAATTCGTATTTTTTTAATTTTTGAAAATTTTTGTATAATATCCGGTTGTAACATGCTTGAAGCCTGTAGAAAACCACAGTTACATTAACACATTCATCCTATTCTTTATTTGTTTTCGTAGAGTCAAAACCCCTAAATCATATAGTTGTATTTATTGTTCCGTCGATTTTACGCCAGGTATAGTTGTATCTTGTCTTTGATTTGCAGGTTATATTTGATGAGGAAAAGCCCGGGAGTTCTTAGGAATTTCATGTGGACGATTCTTGGATGACGATTTAGCCAGGATTATTTGTTTCTTCTCCATCATTGAGCAAAACCAGGGCAGTACTAGTTTCTTTTGCTCTTTTTCTTTTCCCTTTATTCGTTTACTGGTACTTTGTCGAACATTAAGGGTAATGTTCATAATAAGTGTAGGGGAGGAAATAAAAACCTTAGAAACTATTCTCTCATTTGTCTTTGCTTTGTCCCTAAAATGATGAGTAATATAACAAAACATAGCGTAGAAGGTAATTTTGACCCAAATTTAAAATTTTTATGGCACATACCAGTGAAACTAAGTACTAGTAGCGTCTCATTGGATAGGGAATTATATGATTAGCACAAAAACCCTACCACTCAAAAAAATTCCACCCCCAAATTGTGAGGTTCGCCCCTAGATCTTTAGGAATTCGGGTATCCATCTTTGATACCCAAGATAATTTATACCTTTAGCTTTCCCTCGAGTTAAGGAAAGAGAAATTGCATGTGTCGCGTTCATGGATGTGTCCATGCATGTGTGATTTTGTTTCCTTTTCTAGAGCCTTGGTATCGGTTTTAATTTATATGAGAGTGTACTGGTAGTGTATTAAATTCTAGAAGTTGCTTTAGTGATGCATCCCAAGACCGCATAGTAAGTATTAGGATTTGCTAAATGATAAGAGGCACTAGGATTAACCCATGTTTTAACCCCCCCCCCTCCCCCCCCCCCCTGTGTAATTGTTATGTATGGTCACCCTGACTATATAACATCCCACACTCTTGCCACGTACTCATTTTAGTGTAGATTCCCCTAGTGTAACCCTCGAGCCTTACCGTTTCACAGTTTCGTGTAATTTTCTGGTTTAATTCCAAATCTTAAATAAAAGCATTGTTTCAACCCTTAACCAATTGTTTACACCCAAACTGCCTAACTAACCTTGTAATGTACTTCGATTTTAGTACATTATTGTTTTAACCCAAGTTAATTATTTAAGTACACGGTTGCTAAGTCCTTATCCTTGTAAATCATTTTGGACGGTTGAGATTACATGGTAGAATGTTATTTTGCGAAAGAATGGGAAGAAAAGTTAAGTCAATACCCCCATATTTGTTTGATAGTCTCCATGTTATTTTGATCCACCTTAATTCGGGTCATTAGATTAGTTCATGTATCGAGTATGTAAAAGCTCAAGTGTAGGGGTGTATCTATAAACCCCAATGGATGTTTATCAAAAAAGAAGAGTTTTGATGTAAAGTTGTGTATGGGGTGGGGGGGGGGGGGGGGGGGGGGGGGGGGGGGGGGGGGGGGTGGAGTTTGTATATCTTTGTCCAAGTGGTCGAGTCTTTGGCTTAGCAACCAAATCAGCGTGTATTCTTATAAATAATTAGCTCACCACTTCACCCCAAAATTCACCCAAAAAGTCACTCCCTAAATATTTCCCATCCGTTTCGGGATTTCCATGTTCTCCATATTACAGCCTACACCCCACAACAATTAACTCTTTGATAGTAACTTTAGTACTAACGCTAGCGTAAGGTTGAATCATTTATCAAGCCTATGGTAATTTGTATACTATGACAGGTAATGAGTGTTAAATTTTTCGTTTCCCATATTGTTATAATTCATTATACACCCGAGAGAAAGAGAGAATCCAAACACTTATTGTGAGGTGCTAGTGTATAATTTATGTGCTTCTAGTTACGAGGTCTAATTGGTTGTGCCATGAACAACTTTAAAGAGTAAGTTAAATGCCCTCGATATTGCTATTGTCTAGGTAGAAAAGCTTATTTGCTTAGGGACAAGCAAATCCCAAATGTAAGGGTATTTGATGAGGTGTAATTTTATACACTTTTTCAGGGTCATTTAACCCCTATAATCATGCAAAAATGCTTAAAATATATGCTTAATCATTTATTTTTGCATTTTTAGCACTTAGAATACATTTGGAGGAAATACACTTAACTTGGGCCCTATTTTGGAAGAAACAGGACAAGATTGAAACTTTACACAACGAAGGCTTGATGAATTGCTTACAAAAGGTGGAGACGGCATCAGGATTACTTGCGACGCCGTCTGGATGATCAAGCGACCGCGTCAGAAGAATTTGTGATGGCGTCTGGACTGTAGCCGTCATAAAGAAACCCTAGAAGATTCTTGGCGCGATGGCGTCAGGATTACTTGCGATGTCGTCGCGGTTCCTTTTCTTATAAACACAAACTCGAATTTAGCGTTTTATATAGCATATTAGGAGTGAAGTTCGGTAGAGAATGATTTGTAGCTGACTTTGGGAGTATTTTAGGGTTTCCCAACCCTTTTGTACCTTCCCTACTTGCTTGTTCAATATAGTGAAGTTTTTTTTCCTTTAATCTTTCAATATGTCTTATTGTTTGATTGGTTATTGTGCTTTACTTTTCTTTAACATGTTGGGCTAGATATCATTAGTGTTTGCTTATGATTGCATGTGAATTGGTATGTAGATCCTAATAATATTGCTTCTTGATTGAAGTGTGTGTGCATGTTTAGACTCTAGAACCCTAGTTACTTAAGTGTATCGAAGAACTAGACCGGCATGAGGTGTAGAAAGGATTCCATCGGTAATAGTCTTCATACTACCTTACCCATCTATGGATGATGGGTTTATGGAAATAGTGGGGGTGGTTTTTGGTTTCACCGAGTTCTTGAACGGTGGTATACGGTAGCAAAACGCAAAAACATAAAATAAGGAGTGTTTGGGACTAAGCAAAATGCAAAAACATAAAAATAAAATTTTCCTAATATCTTACTCTAAAGTAAAAACGATCACGTTTTTATGTACGATTTTTCGGGATAAGACCCTAATAAGATCCTGATCTTGATCATACAATCTTAATATCCCATCCTATTCGATCTTATTTTTTTCTAACTATAAGTTAAAAAACTAAAAATTTTATATTAATTTTTATATAATATAAAAGAGTTAATTACATGGTTCGTCTATGTGGTTTGGTCAAAATCACTAGTATCATCCCTCGAGATTTTTTCTTGCATCGTTGCTCCTTATTTCGAAGTTTCATAACACCGTTTACCCCTATCTCTAACACCCGTTATTTTTTGCTAAAAATCTTCCCACGTGCGTCTCACGTGAGGGTATTTTCGTCCATTCTCTTTTTGCCTCTATTTTTTCAAAGTGTATAAAACAAAAAAACAATCTTATTTGCCTATTCAGTATCATATAGACGACATTTAGGTTTTTGAGTTTAAGAAATCAAAACTGAAAATGGCTCTATGTTTTTATGGTCGAGTAGCAGTGATTCGTACGATCATGGACCACCAAAACCCTGTGTTCGGAGGTTATGCATATCCATTACCGGTATTATTTTATAATTGAAGTTTAACTATTTAATTTTTCTAATTAGGGTTCATAGAATATAACTACAATTCTTTTATGTTGTAGGGGTCTCAATGTCCATTCAATGATTGGGTGGATCCCCCAATTTGCTAACGTTCTTCTGCAATAATACCTGGATTGTTAAGGGGAATGAGTGCTCTTGAACAACAACTAAGACAAGTGGAACAAGATCGTGCAAGGATTAGGAAATATTAGGAAATATTTGTATTTATCTTGGTTAGGATTTGTTGTTTGTTTGGTTCAGTAAGCTAGCTTGATTAGGTTTCGGTTGTGTTTGGTTTTAAGAGTAGTTTAACTCTTAATAGTATTAAATTGAATGTCAAAAGCAAATTTTGGGTTTTTAATGTACTGATGAATTAATGTCATATTGATCATTTTGATATGAATCTAAGTAAAAATCTACTTTTTCTTACTGAAATGAAAATGGGTTGAAAAGATATATGTCTTTTGGGTTGTCCCAGTAAATAGCCAATCACATACAGCAAATGCTATGGTTACAAATTTAGCCTTCAAATGTATCACTGTACATGACTGCAAATGGGAACTTAGTGACTGCAATTTCATTTGGCTAAGGGGTGATACTGACTACCAATGCTACTGAAGAGAAATGGAATCATGTTGCAGCAAAACTGTTAAATGCCCAATGACTGCAAATGGTTCAATATGGACAGTAGATTTCATGGGTAATGAGACAAACAATTAGCTAAAAAAGGGTAATAAGACTGCAAATGGATTACTCAGATGTATAACCACATGACTTGGAAATGGGTGAATATGATTGCAATGGGTCAATATGACTGCAAATGTGTACATTTTTTCAGCAAATGGATTACTCAAATAAAGATCTACAGGAAAATATTAATAGCCAATAAAAAAACATACCAACCAACAAATACTTGATTAACAATAAAGGATTTCATAACCTGCAAGTCTAGGTACCAAAATAACATCTGTTTAAAGTTCTACAACAAGTAAATCCATGAAAGAAACATAAAATGTAGATTGTACTAATAAAGTAACCAAAGTCTTGGGTGCACACATGACACCATTAAAGAAAACTTAAAAACATTAAAAGTTTAGCTATCCCAGCTTTAGAACATTCCTCTGAGACCTTCTAACTGGCATTCCTGACTTCTGTGAGTAGTCTGCAATGGCCTTGCCCTTGTTTTTTCTCATTGCAGCTGCATTAGATGTTTGAGTAGTCTTAGATGCTTGAGTGGGAATAACTGTCTTGGTTTTCTTAGCAGCAACATTTCTTCCACTTAAACCATTTGCTGGATTTTTCTTGTTACTTCCACCATGTGCAGTCTTAGTCTTGGTCTTGGTAGCTTCTCCTGGTGTAGGACCTTTGCAACTTCTTTTATTGTGTCCTTTGATGTGGCAGAGCACACATGTGACAGTCTTTGACCTTCTAGACAGCTTACCATGCTTAACCATTGGAATGTCTTCTCCAGTAGATTTCTTTCTCTTTTTTGTTGGCCTTCCAATCTGAGGGTGAAATTTAGGAGGAATGATAGTGGTTGGGATTGCTGACTCTGGCCACATAATCTTTCCCCTAATGGGATTGATGTGGTGACTATAGGCTGCCCTCCATGTATCCAATCTATAGCAAGGATGACACCAAGTCTCAGGTTAACCAACCTCCATGTTGTTTGCAAACATGTTCCAATTAGCAGCCACATCATGCTTACATGTCATGCCTGTCAATTCCCACTTTCTGCACGTACAGGTCCTATGCAATACATCCACAACATGTTGATCTTGCCATGGTCCAGACACAGCATACAATGTCCACCATTAAAATCACAATTGTACTAACTAGCTTTATTTTTTACAGCTTCAAACAGTCTTGTTGCAGTAGGTGTTAATGGTCCTACACATTTTATAATGGCTTTTTTAACAACAACTATCCTCTTCATCATGTATTCCCTTGCATAGTCTAATGCACTAATAATAGGTCTATCCCTACCATCTAACAGTTGACCATTCAACACCTCACACATATTGTTTAGCAACATATCAGTTTTTGATCTCCCTGTTTTAATCAAAAAATAATGAACATGAATAAATAAGGTAATGTTTGCAATTTTTCACAGACAAGGATTGTGGTAAAATGTTGTTACCTAAAAAGTGTGATCTTGCCCAATGTTGTGGATGAATCTTACACAACCAATCATAGCAGTCTTTGTTGAAGTCTTTTAAGGAATTCATCATCCTCTAAAATTGTGGGATGGTCAAAGCTGTTGCACAACTTCATAACAACTCTTTATATGCAGTTCCAACCCATTTAGACTTCATGTTCTCATGGATGTTTCTTAGACAAAACCTGTGCTCAGCTGCTGGAAACAATGCCTCAATGGCTGGTATAATGCCATGTTTTACCACAAGAAGAAAATTAGTAATAATGCATTAAAATTATGGTCAAAGTTTAGAAAATAAGATGTACCTTTTATCTGTCACTAATGAAAGTGAAATTGGAATTATCTTGCAGTTCTAGATCTTCTTTAAGGTGTTCAAGAAACCAAGTCCAGGAGTCCTTTGATTCTGATTCTACAACTCCATATGCCAATGGATATATACCATTATTGGAATCAATTCCCACTGCAGTTAATAGTTGACATGGGAATGGCCATTTCATAAAGGCTCTATCAAACCTAAGGAAATCCCTCATACATGCTTTGAAACCTGCCTTTGTTGCACCCAAACAGATATAGATCTTTTTGAAAACTCTTGTGGGACATGTGTGGTCTGCTTCTGATTCAACGCCAAACCTAACAGTTGTGTTAGGATTAGATGCTTTTAGTTTCATAACATAGATCCTAAGAATATGATACTGACTTGTGTAATCTCCTCTTACTTGATCAACAACTTTTGATTTTGCCCTAAATTCTTTCATCCTTGATACCTCAACTGTGGTACATCTTATGTAAGTTGAACTTTAATTGCCTTGATTGGTAGCCGGCCAGGTGGTCGGGCCCACACACACAAAAAGGGGAAAAAAAGGGGGGTAAGGTTTAAAACAAAAAAAAAAAAAGTTAAAAAGGTGGTTAGTTTGGGTGAATGTTTGAGTATTATTTTTGGGTGGGATTTAGGTTAGGTAGGTTGGTGGATAGGTTTGTATGGTGATTTTGGTGTTAAGATGGGTTGGGTGATATGTGTTTTGTTTATGGGTGTGGAAAATTGTATGGAGTGGTTATTTAATTAAGGTTATGTGGGGATATAATTAATATATGGTATTGTAAATCTATTTGGAATATAATCTATTCCCTAAGAAGGCACTATTTTTCCTTGGTCCACTTTTCTTTTTGACTGGACCAGGTTCATTATTTGGCCCAATTACTTGGCCTAGTTACTTGGCTTGACCCAACACCTTAACTCAATCCATCATTACCAGTTGGTTCAAAAACATGTATTTTTCCCTTGCATTCAGCTCTAACTCTTTGTTTATCATTCTTCTTTAAAAACAATTCTCTCCTAGTTTCGACTGAGTGTCTGTGAACCCTATCTTTGACCTTCTCTCTACTAACAAATTCTTGTCCAACATAGAAGTAGTACTTGTGCACATCACCATGCTTTGGTTTATTTTGCTTTCTAGACTGTTTCAACTTCCTTTTCCTAATCCATCTTCATCTGAAGCACTCTCAAACTCTTCATTATCAATTACATCAAGATCCACATCTATATTGTAAACAATAGATTCACCCTTAGAACAAAAGATCTGGAGGCATGGTATAATGAAAGAGATATATATTCATTATTAGATAGAAAAGGAAAAAATGAGATGGGAAGAGTGTGTGTGTTGTTGAGAGAAAAGAGAAAAACACACACACACACTTTTTCAAAAGTGAGCTTCACCCCTCCATGGAAGTATGGAGGGGGTATTTATAGTCCTAGTGACACATAACTATTGTAACTAGTCATTATTAGTCCCTACGTGTCACTCTATAAATGAACTAATGTAATTCCGTGTTTGTCACCATATTTTAAGGCTAACAATCTTCCCCCAATATGTGGACATATACGGAATTACTTACAATGTTCCTAACAAATACAAATACAATTAAATAAAGTCTTCCAAAGCGCTTCCAAAGCTGAAGTTGTCTTGTGAGTTTTCTCTTGTCTTGAAACTGTATTCCAGCTTGGAACTTCATTGTCTTTACTTGTTTCTGGAACCATATGTAGTATGCATGATTTGGATAGCACTCCCCCCAATTCATGCAGCATGTCTTGAAAAGCTTTCTTCATAAAATCTTTTTGTGGTAAAGTTTCTGAATCAGCTTCCCCCAAACCAACATCCCTATCTTGAGCAGATTCTGAAATATTGATGTAGCTTGAACAATCTTTCTACTTGTCATCAAAGTGCACAGCGGAAAATTGTGAATCAAACCACACCAACGACCGCTGCTTCTTGTCATCAGGGCTTGGTGACTATTCGTTCGGGGGTGCATGCGAGAAATCAGCATCTGTTCTTCTCATGTTTGCAGAATACTTCACAAACCATTCTTAGTGAAGTAGTATACACTACTTCCCCCTGGAAGTTGACATGGTAACATCAAAGTCAATTAAGTCCCGGATGTACACATTTTCCCCCATGATGGTTGCGAACTCTCGGAAGCATCATTGTCGTGTACGCCCATATACTCGAGAAGTTCCTGTCTTAAGCACAATCTTGATAATACAAAAGAATCATTACCCTGTTGACTGTCATGAAACCGAGAGTGAAAAGAATCAAGAATCAATAACACTTGTACAATCTAAGGTCTTGTGAATTGAATGTCATCGAAGAACTTTGAAGATATAGCTTAGACTGTGAAGTACTTTGTCTGGAATACACAAAAATACCGGTGAAGAAGGTGCTGATTACATCTCAACCTTAAACTCTCAGGCTAACTACCAACACTCGTGATTCTGTAGGCTCTTGATCGTGATCACATGGTGAAGTAAACCCGTAAACTAAACTTGAAAATGAATGTAAAATCCCCCCCCCCCCCCCCCCCCACCCCCCCCCCCCCCCCCCCCCCCCCCCCCCACCCCCCCCCCCCCCCCCCTCCCCCCCCCACCCACCCCCCCCCCACCCCCCCCCCCCCGCCCCCCGCCCAACCCCCCCCCCCCCCCCCCACCCCCCCCCCCACCCCCCCCCCCCCCCCCTCCCCCCCCCCCCCCCCCCCCCCCCCACCCCCCCCCCCACCCCCCCCCCCCGCCCCCCCCCACCCCCCCCCCCCCCCCCCCCCCCCCCCCCCCCCCCCCCCCACCCACCCCCCCCCCCCCCCCCACCCCCCCCCCCCCCCCCCCCCTCCCCCCCCCCCACACCCACCCCCCCCCCCCAACCCACCCCCCCCCCCCCCACCCCCCCCCCCCCCCCCCCCCCCCCAACAATTTGTTACTTAAACATTGCACTGTTTGTTGAATTGATCAGAACGGTGCAGAAGAACATCTCATAAGTACCTATACCCAACAACAAAAGATGAGAATTACAAACCTCTGAAATTATCCACATCGACATCTGCGTGTGACACTGAGTACTACAACGTAACTCCTTTAAGTGATAGTTATCCAGGTCTTCATCCAACCACCCCTTGACTTCTGGAAACTAGATAATCCAAGTCTTAATCATAACTGTATACGTTCAAGCAAGTCAACCATCTGATAAGAAAAGAGAAGAAAGTCTTCGATGAGTGAAATAATAACGCCTCTGTGAAATTCAACTTTTAATCGCAAATAAGGGATACCAAATCAACTCTGTGATCACTTGTCATCGTAATCCGAATATCTAGCCATTTGTCATTTAAGTGAATCTTTTCAGGATCGTTTTGGGATTAAGTGTTGTTGTTTGTGTGGTGTGTTGTTTGTTGTTCTTGTTTTGATTATAATATTCCCAAATTCGGTCATATGCCCAAAGTCGGTCACATGCCCACCTGATGCGCGGATCGACCTCAAATGGACAAAACGCAGTCTTCTTGAGACAAAACGCAATGATTTGTTGAGATTTGGGCAGCATAACGTTTAGATTTGCTATATAAATGGTCTTCAATGAGGCAAAACGCAGTCTTCAATAAGCAAAACGACATACAAAGAGACTTGAGGCAAAACGCAGTGGCAAAACGCAGTCTTCAATAAGCAAAACGCATACAAAACGCAGTGTACCAAAACGCAATGACCAAAACGCAGTGACCAAAACGCAGTCTTCAATAAGCAAAACGCAATGACCAAAACGCAGTGACCAAAACACAGTCTTCAATAAGCAAAACGCAATGACCAAAACGCAATCTTCAATAAGCAAAACGCAATGACCAAAACGCAATCTTCAATAAGCAAAACGCAATGACCAAAACGCAACCCGCAAGCAAAACGCAATGAAGAACACCCCTTCAGTGAGTCAAAACGCAGCCAAGAAAAAATCATCAAACATTCTTGAAAGCTACGAAATGATGTTAAAACCACCTAGTAATGATGCAAGGGATAGATCTAAGCCCCGAACTACAAATCATAAACAACTTTTAACCACAAACAAAGATCAAATCTTGATTTTCTTGGTATATTTTTCGAACCAAAAAAAATAAACAACCCAACCCACGAATTTGAGCTTATTTAACCACAATAATCAGTAGATAAACAACACGGATTCCCCCTATGCTCTGGTGCCAATTGTTATCACGATTCACCCTTATAACACGAGATCCGGAGGTATGGTAAAATGGAAAAGAAAAGTATCCATATTATTAGAGAGAAAAAGATATGATAGGAAGTTGTGTGTGTTGTTGAGAGAAAAGAAAAAAAAAAACACACACACACCTTATCAAAAGTGAGCTCACCCCTCCGATGAAGTATGGAGGTGGGTATTTATAGTCCCGTAGAGACATCATAACAATTGTAACTAGTCCTTATTAAGTCCTAACGTTTCACTCTAAAATTAACTAATGTAAATCCGTGTTGTCAACCAATTTGTAAGACTAACATATATCTTCATGAGCATTCAACTCACCTTGTCTGTCTTCTACACCAAGTTTATCAGCATTGTTCTTGTCAAATGTATCCATGTCAACATGTACATGTTCCACTGGATTCTCATTATCAACTAGCTCATCACTATCATTACCATCACTAGATTCACTGTCACTACCCTCTTTTCTGTCACTACCCTCTTTTCTGTCACTACCCTCTGCAGCATCAGTCGCATTATTTGTTTCAGTTTGTGATATTTCCCTATCTGCATCATCAAGAGTATCTAAATTTAAGAAAGGGTCAAAGTCATTGTCTGCTGATTGTAGCAATTCTATACACGTAAAATAAAAATATAATATGAAATTCCCAAACTACCCTTGAGGATAAAAGTAGTAAGGAAAATTCTCACAATTATATATAATAATATGTATATTTACCGGTAAGTGATTACCGGGTCGTATTCCTCGAAAATTTATGACATTGAGACCACGTTTGTTTTTTGACAATGATTTGAATTGGTTCAAAGATGATTTGTTTTCTAAAATCCTAAAATAGTACAAATTTAAAGGACAATTAATACCTAACTTTAATAACGGAAATTAAACCTTTTAACTAAAAACGCAAAATGAGAACCCTAAACGGTGATTAAAAACCCTAAATTTCCAAAATTAAAACCTAAAAGATGAATTTTCACTTCTAATAGACTTAATTGACTAAACGTAATTCTTTAAAAGAAAAACTAGAACAAAAACGAAATTGAAATAAGCTTAAAAACACGAAAAACGTGAACGGAAACGAATCCCGTTCTTTAAAAAAATGAAAATTTTCAAATTAAACCCTACGAAAGCAAAACTAATTTCATAAGAAACTATATGATCGACAGTAAAAATTTCTAAAAAAAGTTATATTTTTTTGATTATTTTTCTATTTTTTTTAATGATTTTTAAAGTTTATATTAAAAACAAAGTCGAAAAATACTAAACTAATATAAAAATCCTGGAAAAATTACAGAAAATAACTTGAACTAAGAGGGACCTAGGAAAAATAAGCTTGGTTACACAGCTTATCGAATAAGCTACGAAATAAGCTTATTAAACTAAAAGGGTCAAACGTATACAAATACTAAATTTTGTGAAGCTATAACGAAAAAGAGCCCAGGGCACGTTGGTAGTGAGTGTGTGTTGTGAGACGTTTATAAAGGGTGAGGATGTTGAGGTCGGGGGTTCGAGCCTGCGAACACCCCCGAGTTGCGATCTTCCCCTTTTTATAAAACTTAAAAAACAAAGTTGTAGAAAAGCTGAAAATAAACACTTTTAATAAAAGAAACTTTTTAAGAAATTCCCTATTGCAGTTGCAGTGATTCTTGAGTAGTCCGAGATGCTTGAGTAGGAATAATTGTCTTGGTTTTCTTAGCAGCTACATTTCTTCCACTTGAACCATATGTTGGCCTTTTCTTGTTACTTCCACCATGTATAGTCTTGGTCTTGGTAGCTTGTCCTGATGTAGGACCTTTGCAGCTTCTTTTATTGTGTCCTTTGTTGTAGTAGAGCACACATGTGACAGTCTTTGACCTTCTAGACATCTTACCATGCTTAACCATTAGAATGTCTTCTCTAGCAGATTTCTTTCTCTTTTTTTGTAGGCCTTCTAACTGAGGGTGAAATTTAGGAGGAATGATAGTGGTTGGGATTGCTGACTCTGGCCACATAATCTTTCCCCTAATGGGATAGATGTGATGACTGTAGGCTGCCCTCCATGTATCCAATCTATAGCAAGGATGACACCAAGTCTTAGGTAAACCAACCTCCATGTTGTTTGCAGCCATGTTCCAATTAGCAGCCACATCATGCTTACATGGCATGCTTGTCAATTTCCACTTTCTGCAAGTACAGGTCCTATGCAATACATCTACAACATGCTGATCTTGCCATGGTCTAGACACAACATACAAATGTCCACCATTAAAATCATAATTGTACTCACTAGCTTCATTTTTTATAGCTTCAAACAGTCTTGTTGCAGTAGGTGTTAATGGTCCTACACATTTTGCAATGGCTTTTTTAACAACAACTATCCTCTTCATCATGTATTCCCTTGCATACTCTAATGCACTAATAATAGGCTTGTCCCTACCATCTAACAGTTGACCATTCAACACCTCACACATATTGTTTAGCAACATATCAGTTTTTGATCTCCTTGTTTTAATCAAACAATAATGAACATGAATAAATAAGGTAATGTTTGCAATTTTTCACAGACAAGGATTTTGATAAAATGTTCTTACCTGAAAAGTGTGATCTTCCCCAATGTTATGGAGGAATCTTACACAACCAATCATAGCAGTCTTTGTTGAAGTCTTTTAAGGCATTCATCCTCCTCTGAAATTGTGGGATGGTCAAAGCTGTTGCACAGCTCCACAACAACTCTTTATATGTAATTCCAGCCCATTTAGACTTCATGTTCTCATGGATGTATCTTAGACAAAACCTGTGCTCAGCTACTGGAAACAATGCCTCAATGGCTGGTATAATGCCTTGTTTTACCACAAAAAGAAAATTAGTAATAATGCATTAAAATTATGGTCAAACTTTAGAAAATAAAATGTACCTTTTGTCTGTCACTAATGAAAGTGAAATTGGAATTATCTTGCAGTTCTAGATCTTCTTTAAGGTGTTCAAGAAACCAAGTCTAGGAGTCCTTTAATTCTGATTCTACAATTCCATATGCCAATGGATATATACCATTATTGGAATCAATTCCCACTGCAGTTAATAGTTGACCTGGGAATGGCCCTTTCATAAAGGCTCCATCAAACCCAAGGAAATCCCTCATACATGCTTTGAAACCTGCCTTTGCTGTACCCAAACAGATATAGATCCTTTTGAAAACTCTTGTGGGACAAGTGTGGTCTGCTTTTGATTCAACACCAATCCTCACAGTTGTGTTAGGATTAGATGCTTTTAGTTCCATAACATAGCTCCTAAGAATATGATACTGACTTGTGTAATCCCCTCTTACTTGATCAACAGCTTTTGATTTGGCCCTAAATTCTTTCATCCTTGATACCTCAACTTCGTACTTCTTTTGTAGCTGATCTTGAATTGCCTTGATTGGTACCTCTGGATTAGACTCTATTTGATCCATGATTTCTTCAGACAAGAAATTTGCAGTGTAGTACTTGATCTTTCTTGACTAGAGGCACTTATGTTCAGGATCATAAGTTTTAACCTGCCATATTTTCGAGTCACTTAGTTTTTATACATGGAGTGTCCAAGGACATTGATTGTGTTGTATCTTCCTTAACTTAGGTTTTCCACTAGAAACTCTTGACTGTGACCCACTATTTGGACTATAATCAATTCCTTTAAAAGCACTGATTTTTCCCTTAGTCCGCTTTCTTTTTTACTAGACCTAGGTTCATTATTTGGCCCACTTACTTGGCTTGGCCCAGCACCTTGACTCAGCCCATCATTACCAGTTGGTTCAAAAACAGGTATTTTTCCTCTACATTCAGCTCTGACTCTTTGTTTATCATTCTTCTTTAAAAACAATTCTCTCCTAGTTTTAATTGAATGTCTGTGACTACTAACAAATTCTTGTCCAACATAGAAGTAGTACTTGTGAACATTACCATGCTTTGGTTTATTTTTCTTTCTTAACTGTTTTAACTTCCTTTGTGTAAATCTTTCTAATCCATCTTCATCTGAAGCACTCTCAAACTCTTCATTATCAATCGCATCAAGATCCACATCTATATCTTCATGAGCATTCAACTTACCTTGTCTGTCTTTTACACCAAGTTTATCAGCATTGTTCTTGTCAAATGTATCCATGTCAACATGTACATGTTCTATTGGATTCTCATTATCAACTAGCTCATCACTATCATTACCATCACTATTATCACTGTCACTACCCTCTTCTTTGTCACTACCCTCTGCAGCATCAGTCACGTTATTTGTTTCAGTTTGTCGCATTTCCTTATCTGCATCATCAAGAGTATCTAAATTTAAAAAAGGGTCAAAGTCATCGTCTGCCAAAAAGGGATCAGAAGCAGCATAAAATGAATCAGCAAACACATTAGGCTGAGTCATAGTTTGTGAGGCTGGTTGACTGCTTTCACCTATCTCCTTTGTAACCTGACTTGCTTGACCTTGATCCACAACATTAGGCTCACCATTCCATTCCAACATTAACTTCTTAACAGATTGTCCTTTCACTAGTTCCCTAGGTTTCAACTTAGTGACTTGCATTTCGGGCATTGCATCATCTTCTATTTCCTCAATGACACACTTTGGTGTGCTGAAATCAGCATCCTCATGTGTAGTGTAGTAAGTATGCAGAGTAGTTCTTTCCCGTTCTATGTAAACCTCTATCATTTTGTTCCCAAGCCTTACATACTCTGCTAACTTCCTAACATTATGATCATTGCCTAAAGCATGCATACCAGTATCTAAGTCCCCATCAGGTTTCCGAAAATGGTAATACAGTTTCACCTTAGCATTGTAGCCTAATTTTTAGACAATATCATTTAGCTCATGGACAGAAAACTGGTCTATGTCGCATACATCAACATAGCTTAGCTGAATATACCATTCACATAAGCCCTACCAGGTTGAGGAGTAAACATACCAGCATAGTAAATCTTCACATAAAAAAGATTATCATTGTTTCCTGAAAATTTTAAAAACATGATTGATCAGATTTAGGGTTTTGAACTAATAACAAAATCAGCAAAACCTTTTATCCAACAATGAAATTAACATCATAACATCATTGTATCATGCAAAAAAAACAAAAAAAACTCAGAAGTAAAAAAAAGGAAAAAAATATACGTACCATACATACGATAAACATCAATATCTTCATCAATTGTGCGTATCGACCACATTGGAACAGAGTTCACACTATCATGCACCATTGATCTTGACTGGATTATGGTTAGTTTTTTTATTTTGGAGAAGATGAACAGTTATGGGTGGGTGAGAGTGAAAAAGAAGGTATTAAAAGGGATTAAAAGTGATACGGCGAGTAATAAGTGTGTGATTCGTTTGAGGCATAAAATGAATGGACGAAAATACCCTACGTGAGATGCACGTGGGAAGATTTTTAGCACAAAATTAATGGGTGTTAGAGATAGGGGTAAACGGTGTTATGAAACTTCGAAATAAAGAGCAACGATGCAAGAAAAAATTTCGTGGGACGAAACTAGTGATTTTGACCAAACCACATGGACGAACCATGTAATTAACTCCTCAACTTTTAACTATTTACGACTTTTTTATATAATAAACTTTATTTATCAAATATATAACACATATCTACCGATTCATTGAGATCAAAAAATACATGCGGAAAGATCTTTGAATTGCGAACAAAACAAACAGATTTTGCATTCATATTTATGTTTATATACATACTAAAAGTCGTTCGCTCGCCCAAAAATTCAAGTAACGTCGTCTTGGTCTTTCAAGCCCCGTTTACGTTTACGAACTTTAATAAGTAAAAACATTTAATATATGATTCTAGGTACATGTCATACTATACAAATACGAATACCACATATTTTGTTAACCAAATAAGTAAAAAATAATATACTTGCCCCAACGACGAATACTCATTCAAATTCTGTAATTGTACAAAAAATGCTCAGTGAAATAAAATAAATGTGTTGCATACAAGTCAGCCCCGACACAACGCGTAGATACATTCTCACTCAATATTCATTCGAAATCGATTCGAAAAAAATTATGTCCCGCCGCAACGCGCGAGCTATCTTGCTTGTTAATTTTATTTGTTGAACTAAAATAAAACCAACCACTTAGTTTTTTAGTTAATAATTTAGTTGTATAGTAGCTAGGTTATCAAAAACATAATGCGGATCAAACTAAAAACTAAAAGGGAGTTCATGGACTTTATCTAAAGCATAAAAAGTGAATTAGACGTTTATAAAACAAATAGAATCCTTAGTCAAACGGTTTAATTTATCAAGGTTTTCAAGATTAGGATATTTTTCATGATCGTTTTTATCTTTGCAAGATCGAGAATTCGAGATTGTAAGATCTGATCAAGTTTACAAATAAATATATATCATAAACATAAAATTATGTGCATGTTTATATTATTTTCTTAATAGTTTTTGTAATATTATACAAATTTATGATATGTTGTCATAAATTATTATTATGAAATATTTAAGAAGATTAACATATTTTTTTTTGAAATTCTACAAAACACGGCCCATAAATTTGTAGTTTTTTAGTTTGTGGTTCGAGAAATGTAAGATGGATCGGAGTAGATCTTAAGATCATATGCTCATGATCGGGATCCTATAAGAACTTACGCTTGCAAAGATCCTACATAAGATCCGAATCGTTTTTGCTTTGCAATATCGTAAAATTGTAAGATCTTAAAATCAAGATCGGGATCCTTAATCAAACAGTTTAATTTACCACTAAAACAAAATCAAAGTCTCTTCTGACTGTCCTATTAGAAGACTTGTGTTCTTGTTGTTCACTCAAAATATATAGTCCAGGTTACATGTCTTCAAATGCTAACCACTATTAGGTTACATGTCTTCAAATGCTGACCACTATTTCATGTTAAAAATATCACTTACATTGTATATACGTTCTTTATTAATTAAGTACTTGGTTCATTGGACATTCGATATATGGCCCAACAAGTGATCGATACATGCATACGTGTGGTCCTTTTATTGAATTTTTAGTTGGACTGCACGGCCTCGTATCTATTACGTTGAAGATTTGTATACTAGACAAAAGAAAACGTCCACTTTGATTAATTAGTTTTGTTGTTCTTTCGAAAACGTATTGCATTTAAGGTCAAGTGATACATCATTCAAAGAACCAATCGATATCGTATTATTTCATGTTGCGATCCTACATCGGTCATATATAAGATGAGTTACAACGGCTTATAAAGTTTAAGTGTCCTCTCCTTTTTTGAGCTAGGTTTTTGGAGTGATATCTACACATAGCTTGTGGCATGATACGACTTTATATGAGATGAGTTCGTATCAATTGGTGTATGACTAGCCTTATCATTCGAGGGTAACTTAAAAAGTCTAGGTGTCCTCTTATCCAAATGAGCTAGATTTTTTGAATGAGTTATATGTTGGAATTAATAACCTGTTAACCATTAACAACTACGAGCACGCAGCGGATACGATTAACACACAATAAAACATAAAAGGAACATACCTCTTGATGAATCAAATGTTAATGAAACAAAATGGTTAATTTACCACCTCTACGAGTGCTCACACAAACATGTCCAACGAGTGCGCCCGGATGCTAGCCTAGCTTCACGTGTATCCCAAACAACCCTTGTATGCAAACACAACCTGAATAAAGTCCCAAATACCACTCTTGTATTAAGTACCAAAAATCAGAAAGGTTTCCTAGGGTTTTCACCGATTTCGGTTGAATCGAAATAGGGCAGTTCCAACCGAAAATCACCAAATCAAACCCTATTTCGTTTTTATCGATTGTCACGCCTGAGAACTAGTTAAACCAAAGCTATGAACCTGCTGGAAAAGAAGTGGGATTGAATCACACTTTGTAAACCCCTTTTGAGTCTACCGAAATTGAGCCAGGGTGGAAAAGTGAACCGAAAATCAAAGATCCCTAATTAGGGTTTATGTGATCGGCTGATTTAATGGAGAAGATGGGGAGAATGATTTCTCTGTGTTTCTAGGTTGTATATTTCGTGTATTATGACTTAGGGGTGAGGGGTGTATATACTCTTCAAGCCCCTAATCACGATAATACTAGGAAACCTTTTTCAACCTTATCACAAGTCATTCTCTTTTCCTTATCTTATTAAAATGTACCTAGACACTCTCTAGAATACTTCATATGTCCGGCTAATCCCATAGACCCCATATAGTTTCATGTCTTGTCATTTTTTGTCCTTCGGTTTACAATTTAGAAAATTTCGTGAAGTTAAAACGCACTCTAAGTGTTTAACGTGTGTGCCCCTAATAGGCTCGCACATTTCTAGTCGTATATGTTCTAATCCAACTACCATAACCCAACAGCTCCCACTTGGGAGTTGGAGTAGCAGACTACCCATATACTAACGACGAAAACGTCTAGCAACACTCACATTCATTTTTAAAATTAGAAATGTCTGAGATCAAGTTTCAAAAACATTCTTAGTAGCATGGTTATGTATCTCTTGCTATAATCATCCCTTTATTCAAATACCGTTAAACCATGGATATGGATCCTAACTCATTCCATATAGTTTAACCATTTATATTCTCGTTATAGAACTTAATTCAGATATACCAAATGTAATCAAGAATCATCTTGCATTACCTTTTGGGTTCGGCCAAACGATTATCTGATTAATTCTGGAGAGGCGCCAAGGTATCATTCTACACATATCAAGTGGAGGAACAAATTCTTTGTTGAATACAAGTGTTGTGAATGCTGCTTCACATCACTTCCAATAATAGTCTTTATAACTATCTTGTTCAGGACATCGTTTGACTTAGAATTAAAAAGTGATATCCACACATACCAGAACTTGTTTGTATTCTTAAGTCTAAGGATGACTTAACTAACCATATTCGAAATTTTACTTATGACAACGGATCCATAAAGTAAATAGTCGAAGAATGGGATGTCCAATATGCATCCCTTATGAATAACATATGAGTTTGGCGGGAACAATCCATATATTCAAGAAATATAACCAACACTCACATTTGCCTTATGTAATAATACTCCCATATTGTTAATCGACAATGGACATATTTAGAATGATAAATCATTCAAGGATTAAATATGCAAATATGGGGTAAACAATTATTATATGAATGAAAACAAATACCAAGTATATTTTTTCATCAGAAAATAAAATTGTCTTACAATCTTAATTATTCAAATACTAATAAAACATAGATTTACATGAGACTACTAGCTGGAAGCATTTCAACATTCTTAGTATGTTCTTAATGCTTTGAAAAAACCAATGCTTTAGTAAAAGGATCAGTTAAGTTGTCATCTGTGTAAACTTTTTTTAGCTTTATGTCCCCAAATTCAATAACTTCACGAAGGTAGTGACCTTTGGCACAAAAATGTCTAGCACCTTTAGTGATTCCTTATTCGTTAGCTATGGTAATTGCTCCAGTATTATCACAATACATGTTTATGGGTTCTTCAATTGTGGGAACAACACCCAGCCAAGAAATGAATTTTTTAACCCAAACGGATTCTTTAGAAGCATCATAGGCAGCAATATACTCAGCTTCTGCAGATGAAGTTGCAAAAATGCTTTGCTTGGCACTCTTCTAATCAACAACACCTTCATTTAAAACGAACACATATCCAGTTTGAGACTTGAGGTCATCATCATCCGTTAGATATCCAGCATCAGTGTAGCAAAAAACCCTAAGCTCTCGTTTTATATCACCTCCATAAACTAGAAACATGTCCTTAGTATTCCTGAGATACTTCAGAATGTTCTTAACAGTAGTCCAGTGAAGATCACCTGGATTCTGTTGAAATCGGCTTATTATGTTCTGAGCGAACGCAACATCAGGGCGAGTACATCTCACATCATACATAATAGAACCCATAGTCGAGGCATATGGAACATTTTGCATGCTCTCTAATTTAGCAGGTGTTGAAGCACCTTGTGATTTACTCAGTCTAAGCTTATCTTGCATGGGGATACTTCCATGCTTGGAATTCTCCATGTGAAATCTCTTTAAGATTTTCTCAATATAAGCACTTTGACACAAACTAATTAACTGTCGTGTTCTATCTCTGTAGATCTTGATTCCAAGAATATATGCAGCTTCACCTAAATCTTTCATAGCAAAACACCTTCCAAGGTAGGATTTTATATCTTGTAACATCATAATGTTTTTCCCATGATTAATATGTCATCGACATACAAGATTAGGAAAGTGACATTACTCCCACTAGCTTTTAGATATACACATGGCTCATCATGATTTTGAGTGAAACCAAATTTCTTTATTTCATCATCAAATTGTTTATTCCATTGCCTTGATGCTTGCTTACGCCCATAAATGGAATGCTTCAGCTTGCTTACTTGGTTTGGATATTTTGGATTGACAAAACCTTTAGGTTGCTCCATGTAGACATCTTCAGAGAGATATCCATTGAGGAAGGCGGTTTTGACATCCATTTGCCAAATCTCATAGTCATAATACGCGGCTATGGCTATAAGAATCCTAATAGCTCTAATGTCTGCAATAGGAGAGAAGGTTTCCTTATAATCAATCTTTAGGGTTTGAGTATAGCCCTTCGCCACAAGACGAGCTTTATAGGTGTGTACTGCTCCATCCATTTTAGTCTTCTTTTTGAAGAGCCACATGCTACCAACGGTTTTGCCGTTAGGAGGAAGATCAACTAAGTCCTAAACTTCGCTGTCTTTCAGGAATTGCATTTCCACATTCATAGCATTCCGCCATTTATCAGACTCAGGGTCTAACAATGCAGCTTTATAGTTAGCGGGTTTACCAAGATCCCCTAACTTATGCTCCTCGGTATCGATGTATAAGCACATGCGATCTGGGGCATGTCGTGTCCTTGTGGACCTATGAATGAGAATGATATCACTTTGAGGTTCATCTATTTCTAGATCATCCTCTTCATGATTTAAGCTAGTGTCTATAGAAGGATGCGTATCTTCTTCTTGAATTATTTCAAGATCTTCTAGACTCCCACTTGCTTCTTGAGTTATAAGACTATTCTCTAGGAATTCAGCATTTCGAGCAACAAGTAATTTGTTCTCAGGTGGGCAGTAGAAAGAATTACCCATTGTTTCCTTTGGGTATCCTACAAAGATACATTTAATAGACCCGGGTTCTAACTTGTCAGGCTTGGTAAGAGTATCTCGCTTAACAAGTGCCTCACAACCACAAAATTTTAAGTAAGACAACTTAGGGGCTTGCCCATGCCATACTTTGTATGGTGTCTTTTCAACCTTCTTAGTTGAAACCATATTAAGAATGCGTGCAACAGTCTCAAGGGCATAATCCTAAAAGGACTTTGGAAGAGTTGTTTGACTCATCATGGATCGAACCATATCTAGTAGGGTTCTATTTCTCCTCCCCGACACACCATTGTATTGTGGCGTGTAAGGAGGAGTACGATGGGTGATAATCCAATTATCCTTTAGATGATCTAAAAACTCTTGACTCATACACTAGCCCTCACGATCAGAACGTAGCGATTTCATGGTCTTATCGAGTTGATTTTCTACTTCCTTTTGAAACACTTCATGTTTATGCTTTAACAAGTAAACATAACCATAACGACTAAAGTCGTCAGTGAAAGTGACAAAGTAGCTTGCTCCTTGTCTTGACACGATCTTGAATGGGCCACATACATCGGTGTGTTGGCCCTTTCCACTTGATGTATGTAAGGTTTTCTTGCCATCTTTCCAGACATACAAGGGACGTATTTTTCAAAAGCCCTAAGGTCAGTTGAATTAAGAAGTCCATCATGTTGCAACTTCTCAATGCGTTTCTTGCTAATGTGTCCAAGACGACAGTGCCACAAGAGAGGAGTGTCCAAGTTTGACTTGGCTCTTTTGTTGCTTAAAGCATACATAGAACTAACATTTGTATAAGAACCAAACAAATCAATTTCAAAAATACCATCCCTTGGGATAGCACTAAAATAAACCATATTATTACTAGAAACTTGAATTGAATTATCTACGAAACAGTTAACATAACCATCATCGTACAAACGAGAAACTAAGATATTCCCTCTAGTAATAGAGGGAGCATAATGACAATTGTTTAAAACAATAACTAATCCGCTAGGGAGAGATAAATGATAGGATCTAATTGCTTCAACGGATGCACGCTGACCATTGCCCACGTACAAGCTTAAAGCGTATGGCTTCAGTTTCCTACTTCTCCTTAGCCCCTGAGTTGTATTACAGATGTGAGTGCCACAAACAGTATCATAAACCTAATATTTATTAGGAAAAGTATAGAGTTCTATAGTGAAGATACCTGAACCGCTAGCTCCCTGAGATAGCTTCTTGTTCTTTAGCAACTCGGCTAAATACTGAGGACGGTTCCTCTTCCAATGACCTGTATCACCGCATTGATGACAGACTGAGTCCTTAGCAGGATCATACCTCTTGGGTGGAGGGGGAATCTTGGGCTTGGGAGCATAAGCGAGCTTATTCTTCCCCTTACCTTGATTTTGTCCCCTAGCAGCCAATTGGAGTTGCGGTTTCTTATGCTTGTTGTTCCCTTTCTGGACCTTACCTGCTCGAATTGCATGAAGTACAGGTGCGTTGTTTTTGGGCAGAGTTTGCTCATGGAGCTTTAGCATAGCACGAAACTCATTAATTGTCTTCCCCATGCTGTGCATATTGTAGTTCTGCACAAAACCGTCAAATTCCTTGCCCAGAGAGATCAAAATGAGACTCACTCCAAGGCCAAGTGACACGGGGTGCCCCAAACGCTCTATATTGTCTATATAGCTCTTTATTTTCAAAACATAAGAGCTAATAAACTACCCTTTTTCATGCTTGCAAGAGTGAAATTCTTGCATAGTCCGAAGAGGTTCATGCTCAGCTTGTTGAGCAAACAGAGTTTTTAACTCCTGCAACATCTCATAAGCACCAAGGTTTTCCAAATTTCATTGGATATCTAATTCCATGGTCATGAGCATGAGTCCAACAATTTCTTTTAATCCTTTAACCCATGCAACATGAGCTGCAAGAGCTTCTGGAGCAACTTGCTGACCAGCTTGAGCTGAGACAGGAGCAACAGGAATGGGATGCTCTAGATAATTTAACTTATCCTCAACTGATAGTACAATCCTGAGTTGTCTTTACCAGTCAATAAAGTTGGGTCAAGTCAGTTTTTGTTTCTCGAAGAAACCCCTGAAGACCGAATTGTTAGCTGACGAGGTAGTCATCTACAATCAGAAAAAGTTCAAATAAGTGGTATTGTCAATAATTAAATTCTTAAAAGAATTAACTACCCAATTAATTACTAATAAGACTAAGATCCAACTTGACCTCCCATTTATTACCGAAGGTTTGACCAACGTGTAAACAAGTGAGGCAAGAGGTAAGCGACGAGCGTTAATTGCATGGAATGCAACTCTTAGTTTTATGAGACTGGTGACATTAGTAACTCTTATAGTAATGTCAAAAGCATATTTTTTCTCATCTTATGCCTCAAGTCCGAGGTCTGACCAGGTAACTCGATTTAAGTCCACCAAAAAAAGAACGTGCAAAAATTAACATAGATCTGACCTATGAAAAAATTCACCATGGGTTGGAGAGGCCCTGAGGTTTGACCAAAGTCAAACCAAATGCACGTGTTCTAATTTTGGCTGACATAGACTTAAAATTTCACATAAAGGTATACACATAAATTTGATAAAATCGTGTACAAGAAGCATGCAAAACATCTTGTAGCACAAGTTTAGAAAACATTTTGTTAACCTTTTTGGTATAGACATCATTTTGACAAATGTTCTTGGTAGCTCCATTTTGGACGTACAAAGAAGCGAAGAAACAGGTCAGCGCGAAGCATATTAAAAACCTGACTTCTTTTGGGGAGCCTTAGCTAAACCCGCCTTAAACTTCTCTTATAGTTTGTCAAAAATGGCTTAGCCATCTTTCCAATTGACTAATGTTGTTATTATATGTTAAGAAATCCTTTGTTAACATTAGTTTTATAGTTGCCAATACAGCGGAAAGAATTACAAATTGATCAAACCCTATATTGTACTCCTACATGTGTCCGAAGACACAAGTAATTCCAATAATTCCCTCATATGCCAAAGCATGTAGTGGGGCGGGAGAAGATTAAAGACTAATTTAACCCTATATTGAGCATATAAAAACTAAAGTTACACAAGAAATCAAATTTTATAGTTTAATGTCCGTATTTAATTTGTCCAAAAACCCCCGTTTCGCAAATAACACATAACTGATCACAAGAAGTATGCTTACGTGTGTAATATTAGACATGTTCAATCCAAATTTCTCTATAAGTATAAGTTCGGTTTTAAGAGTTTAATAAAGTCTATTTGCAAATATTGAGCATCACATGACATATCACATATAAGCAATTAAATCATACAAAAAATTGGAGTGGAAGTGAAGATAGACTCTTATATTAAAAGCAGTAAATCATATAATGCCTCGAGTTCTCAAAAGAGTCTTCCCCAATCGGAGAACCAAAAGACTCTCACTAGATTTTTTGCTAAAGTACCTAGATCGCCACATCCATCATATAGCATGATTGCATGAGTCTTAAGGCCGAGATAAATCAAGAATAGAATAACATGGCAGCTTAATTAACTTTTAATTTTAATCTATTCTTCTTATTATCATGTAATATTAGTATTGATTCTAAGTGTTTATTCATTATTTAAGGCAAGGATTGCATGTCGTTGCCATAATTTTCCAATAAAACAATAAATAAATCAAGATTTCATGTAACCCTAGCTAGTTTAATATGTGTGTAACCCATAAAACACCAAACGAGTTGACTCATGATGCCATTGTTGGAATTAATAACCTGTTAACCATTAACAACTATGAGTACGCAGCGGATATGGATCAAGTATGATGTATACGATTAACACACAATAAAACATAAAAGGAACATACCTCTTGATGAATCAAGTGTTAATGAAACAAAGTGGTTAATTTACCACCTCTACGAGTGCTCACACAAACACGTCCAATGAATGAGCCCGGATGCTAGCCTAGCTTCACGTGTATCCTAAACAACCCTTGTATGCAAACACAACCTGAATAAAGTCCTAAATACCACCCTTGTATTAAGTACCAAAAATCAGAAAGGTTTCCTAGGGTTTTCACTGATTTCGGTTGAACCAAAATAGGGCAGTTCCAACCAAAAATCACCAAATCAAACCCTACTTTGTTTCTATCGATTGTCACGCCTGAGAACCAGTTAAACCAAAGCTATGAACTTGCTGGAAAAGAAGTGGGATCGAATCACACTTTGTAAACCCCCTTTTGAGTCTACCAAAATTGAGTAGTGATGGAAAAGTGAACCGAAAATCAAAGATCCCTAATTAGGGTTTATGTGATCGGATGATTTAATGGAGAGGATGGGGAGAATGTTTTCTCTCTGTTTCTAGGTTGTATATTTCGTGTATTATGACTTAGGGGTGAGGGGTATATATACTCTTCAAGCCCCTAATCATGGTAACACTAGGAAACCTTTTTCAACCTTATCACAAGTCATTATCTTTTCCTTATCTTATTAAAATGCACCTAGACACTCTCTAGAATACTCCATATGGCCGGCTAATCCCATAGACCCCATATAGTTTCGTGTCTTGTCATTTTTCTCCTTCGGTTTACAATTTAGAAACTTTCGTGAAGCTAAAACGCACTCTAAGTCTTTAACGTGTGTGCCCCCAATAGGCTCACGTATTTATAGTCGTAAATGTTCTAATCCAACTACCATAACCCAACATTATACACCTAGATTGTGGAATAATACGATCTAGTATGGTAGAGTTCGTATCAATTCCTTAGTGATGTTTAGCAAAAGAAATAAATAAATAAAATCAACATGCTGGTTTTCGATCAGAATTTAAATTTATCGTCACACAAACTTAAGCGAGTAAAATTTTCCTTTATTCAAAAGTTGACGTGGCGGTTCATAATTGTTTTCACCTGGCATTAATTAAACTTTAAATTTCTCACTTTTAACGATGATAGTCACAAGTGTTTTACCACTAGACAACTCCAAATGGTTGTTTGACGTTCTTTTTTCAACTTAGAATATTGTAAAAGTTAGTGGTGTTTGGTGTTTGATTTAACACCGAAACAAAGTGAAAAATAAACCAAATTGAAATCGAATAAAATCAAACCAAAAACTCTAATTTGTGTATAGTTTGATCTGAATCAAAACCGAAGTATTTAATTGGTGTTTCGTTGCTGGATTGTGGGAGTCGGATACGCATGTTATACGACTAGAAATATGTGAGTCTATTGGGGCACACACGTTAAGACACGAAAAGTACGCTTATTAAACATTTAATATTATTTATTATTAAAGGTTTAATATGCTTCACAAAATATTTTAAATAACCGTTAATTACCGTTATGATTTTATAACTACCTTAACGAGTGTTTAAATATATAAACCAAATGCACTAAAATTGACAAAACCCGAACCTTGTGGGTGTCACTTGTTGGCTGACCCATATAGCTTTTAGAAGGGGGTTTTGGAATCAATTTTGGAGATAAGGGATACGAGTTCTATTGTGATAAGGATTATGAGGCTATCATAGTTTATCTACAACTAGGGTTGAGGTGTTATATAAACACGTCATTCATCTCCTCCTTTTATTCACTCGATCTTAAAAATCTCATGTCATGTATACCCTAAATTCACATAACATAAAGATATCCCTAATTGTCGTACGACATATCTTATAACACTCTTAATAAATACCCTATGCATACATGCATGCATAGAATCTGTTATTCTATTCGTGTGATGGTATACTACATGTATGCATGATATTTAACACATGCCCATGCGTGGAAAGTGATTTTCATGCGTACACATGTAAATCACAATTCATGCAAACTGATTGTTTTATGTTTTCTTTGTTAGACATTAATACAACAATTGATATGTAGTATGCAATGATTAATATACATGCATGATTTCGCATATAAGCACCATGTTTCTACAATTAATACAACAAACCATCTATAGCACGATGGTTGTGTTGCTTGCTGTTCTTCTAATAGACCTGGGTTCGATTCCCATGGTTGTCTGTTTTGGTTTTTTTTTTAATTTATTTTTAGTTCGATCCAAACGCATACCCCTTAGGTATTTGGATCGAATCTAGAACAAGTATTAAACACTAGTTGTTTTGGCAATTGTGAAGTAACGACTAGCATTGTTGCGTGCTTGTTTGATGTGTTGTGTGAGCAACCGTAGAGGTGATAATTTAATCACTAAAGATTTCAAGATCAAGATTATCGTTTATTGACTTTTGTCATTAAACATAAAGGTTAGTGTTTCTTACTTTATTTGTCTGTTGATTCTTAATATCAAACTAAATCCATCCTCTGCGTACTCGTAGGTAAATGGTTTACTAGTTTATAAAATTACAGCAGTGGCATCACGAGTGAGGTTCGTTTGATGTTATGGGTTACACACTTATAAAACACGCTAGATTCGCATGAGAACTTTTATGTATTGTTTTGAATGAAAATTATGAAAATAATATGCAATTCTTGCCATAAAGAATAAATAAAAACCTATAATCTTGGTATTATTACTAGCTAATATAGATTGAAAAGGAATAGATTTATAATTAAAAGTTAATTAAGTTTTATTATTCTTTTTTTTTTCGGCCTTAAGACTCAAATAATCATGTTATATGATGGATGTGGCGATCTAGGTACTTTAGCAGAAAACCTAGTGAGAGTCTTTTGGTTCTTCGTTTGGGGAAGACTCTTATGAGAACTCAGGGCATTATGTAATTTACTGCTTTCTATATAGAGTTTGTCTTCACCTCATCCCCTCTTTCTGTCTGTTTATTTGCTTATATGTGATATTCCATGAGACTAATATATGCAAAAGACTTTTTGAAACTCTAAATGGACTAATACTTAAAGTGAAACTTGTTTTATTTAACTAAAGATTCTTGCGAGTTTATGTGTCATACGGGTGTGGTTATCTATAATGTTGCGCTTAGAAACGTGACTTCCCATGACGAACTTGCTCAAATCTTGGTTTAAATTTGTCTGTTAAATTACACACATAATCATTAACTCCTAGTGACCTGCTATGTGTTATTTGTAAAACTTGTTTTTAGACAAATAAAAATGGACGTTAAACTATGAAACTTGTTTTCTGAGAAATTTAAAGATTTTATACTCTTATCAATGATAAATCACTACTGATCATGACTTTATTGACATGGCTTTAATGGTTTTCTAGGGTTTAATTGACCTTTAATCTTTTCCCGTGCCACTACATGCATCGGCACTAGGAAATTATTGGAAGAACTTGTGTCTTCGGACACATGCAATAGTACAATATAGGGTTTGGTCAATTTTTAATGTTTTCCCGCGATATTTGCACATCTAAAAACTAAGTTAACAAAATGTTTTTCTTAACTTGTGATACAGAGATGTTTTGCATGCTTCTTTGTACACTTTTTGACACATGTTTTCATAAACTTATGTGTATACCCCTATGTGAAATTTTAAGTCTATGCCAGCCAATTTAAGAACACTTGCACTTGGTTTTTTCTCTCTGGTCAGACCTAAGGTTAATTCCAACCCAAGGCAAAAAATTTCTCTCTAGTCAGACCTAAGGTCAATTTTTGCATGTTCTTACTTGGTTGACTTAAATCGAGTATGCTTGGTCAGACCTTGGACCCGGGGAATAATATGAGACAAAACATGTACATGACATTACTATATGAGTTACTAAAGTCATGTGTCTCATAAATCTAAGAGTTGCACTTATGCAATTAACTCTCGCCGCTTACCTCTTGCCCTACTTGTTTACACGCTGGTCAGACCTCCGGTAATAAGTGGGAGGTCAAGTTGGATCTTAGTCTTATTATACTCTTATATACAAAGGACATAAATTTATTACACCGTGTCACCCAAAAGCATTTAATGTGCTGTTGGGTCAACCCGCCGGAAACCTGCCCTCTTCAACCTTCAACCCGCCGGAAAACCAACCCGCCAGAAAACCCATACCCCCCCCCCTTTTATTCCATCTTCTCTCTCAAGACACTCATCAGCGGCCAAAAAAGGCCACGTGTCTCTCCCTTCTGCTTAATCATCAAACCACTATCACACAATTAATTAATCTCTCTCATGAACCTCATGCAAAAACACACACACCACAAATCCGAACTATCAGATTCATCAAAGAAACTCATAAATTAGTTTACCAATATCAATAAAAAAACCGATGATGAGGTGCAAGGTGATTTGAGAAAAAAAATATAGATGAATATCTTCAATTACATGTAAGTGATTAATTAATTTTTAGGTTTTTTTGTTTTATATATAAAATTTTATATTATTTGAAGGTGTCGTTAATCTAGGGTTTTTGTTGATTTTGTATTTGAGTGAGATGGGTGAGAGGGTGATTGTCATGAGGTGTATGGTGATTTGAGATACAGCCGTACGGGGGATATGAAGCAACAACTCAGGAGCAGTAACAGAAGATTAGAGATTAAAGGTGCGTTTTTCATGTTACTTTTGTTTTTGTTTTTTGTAATTGCTTCTGCTTATTGTATAATCTATGGAAGAGGGTACAATTCATTTGGGGGGAATGTTATTTTGTATGATTAAGGGATTTTGGACTAAATGTTCAAACATAAGGTGTTGTTTGTTTAAGCTTATTTTTGGGCTTATGAGCTAATTTTAGTAGCCATGTATTTCATAAGTTTGGGTTTTCAAGTTATGAGCTTATTGGGACTTAGTTTCCCATATTATGTTATGCCAAACACCCCATGTGTATTCATCGACTCTTAAAATAAGCGGATAAACAATTTCATTCAACAACTTTAAATTGCTAATTTGCCATATGTATTAATGGGAGTGTTTGGCTTAGCTTATTTGACCGGCTTCTGGCTCATTTGACCTTCTTCTGGGCTTATTTGGCTGGCTTATTTGATTCAAAGGCCCCTCTTTTTCTTGACATAATACAGAACTTTTTTGCATATTGCAAAGCGACGATTCAGGAAGATGCATGATAAAGGGGTTATTAATGTAGATGATGAAGTTACCTGCAAGATTTAAATGAACGAAATGCTTTAGCATTCTGCATCCAATGGGATGGGATGTATTCGGGTCGTCTAACATTAGTGTAAATGGTCCTTGGTTATGAAATGTGTAAAATAAATAAAAGAATGAAAAAGAATTACAAAAACATGTTGCTTGGTTGAGAAACGTGGTACATGAGTTATGTTCAGAGGTGTTAGATGTATTAGTTTTACCCATTTATGTATGAACGGGTTGCCTTGAGTTGGATCTTGTATAAGTCAAAATGTGTAAAATAGAGAAACGACTTAAATGTAAATGCGTTAAATGTGTTCATCATTGGCACGTCAGTTTTTTACTATGATTTATTAATTTTATAGGTTGATCACAGGATTGAATATGTGACAAAATTACGATGGGTTGTCACGGCCATCCAATTTTAGTACTCTGAAGAAGATAATGGACGATGATACAAACAAGTCGTTACGCCTAAAGCGAAACATAAAGCTTCCATTACTAGGTACAAAACAATTCATGATTTGTTTTTTTTTAATTTTAGGTTTTTTTTGGTGACGTGATATACTTTACTTTTGGTTGCCATGAGGTACAGGTGCGAAGCAACAAGATTGGTAAGATAAGCGGTAGGTGTTGTAGCTGCAGAAGATTCACTGACTGATGTATTAAATAGCTTATTGAGGAAGGTATGCTTATAAAGTTTGTTCACTTTTATTAATTTCAACAAGTATGTGTTGTCAGTTGTGACCGTCACAACTATGTAGCGTGTTAACAACATATTTGAAATATTTGACGGTGATCTTCTCTGACTGATCTGTAATGTAGACACCAAATGTGAAAGTCATGCTTCTAGCAAAACTAAGGGAATACAGGTCTGATCTGAATTTAAATCAGGCTGATCGAGCTAAGTTGTTGGAATCAGGGATGGCAGATGCATCAACGGTATGGTTACTAATCTTCCTATCATGTTGATGTTTATTGTATATGTATAGTGCAAATTGTCATTACAAGAACGTCGCTATACGAAATTACAAACTTTTCTAAATGATACTAGGTTCTATATTTGGCGTATAATTAGATTATGAAGTGGGGTGTTTGGAATTGCATATCTGTCTGCTCATTGCATAGTTTAAAAAGCTTGGACACCCTATGTGGGCGTCCTTTCAGTATGTGAATCAATCTGATAATCCATGTATTTTAACATCATAACATAAAAAACAGATATGGTTTATAGCATGGACTAAATCAGTTGAGGTCGGCTTCGCAGCAGAGCATCCTCACCTTCATTGTTCATCTTACATTTTTTAGTATATGACAGTTGCATATAGAATTTCTTAAGCTGCTTATTGTGATGTCTACTGATATTTGTTGCACTATAGCTAACGAGCGTTTTTTTTGTCTCAGATCTGTTTTGCAAAAAGAACAGAAGGAAAGACGGTACAAGCTATGCTTGTCGACGTTGTAAAAAGTGTGTTTGTACACACAAGATATAGAGCTGAAGAGGGTCAATAGCCATATCAGGTAAAGTTTAATTTTCTATCATTTAAACTAAGAGTTCAAAATATAGGATCTTTCGCCATACTAAAAGGTAGGCGATCTTCGATGGTTTGAAACCGAATCCTAAATATATGAATGATTATCGGTCCAGGGTGTTTGGATTAGGCTACAACATAACTAAGAATAGGGTGTGTTTGGATTAGGCTGCTATAGATTTATGAATGAGGTACATTAGGATCAGACTATCATAGGAGTGCGGGATAAATAACTACAAAAATAATGTATCTTCGGATTAAGCTACTAAGGTGTAAACTCTTTAGATTGCATTCCTTCCTTTTTAGATTAACAAGTCGTGTCTTCCGTTGGCTTTCTTCCTATTATCATTAACCAACATACAATTGCTTTCTTATTTTAAAAATCAAAAAAGATTCATGTGTATACTAAAGTTCCTATAGAAAATATAACATATGAGATTCTGTCAACAGATTTACAATTTTGCCTATACTTAGGTCCTCTTACATATAGCAGTTCAATTTGGATACCACGCACATGTCCAGTGCATAAATATAGATATAATAGGAGGCGCAGTATGATGTACAAAGTTGAGTTACTAATACTTACCAATACTTAATGTCTAAAACTGCATGCCTTCATTTTTTAAGTAACATATACATGTATTGACCCCTTTGAGTACAATATACATATTCACATGTTTCTAATTTACCATACATGTTCTTATATACTCCATATTTTGTTCATATTCCTTCTGAATAAATATTGTATTTCAAAATTTATTACCAGCACCCACTTTACATACTTACATCAACATGTAATTGCAGTTAACTGTTGTACCAAAATTTACTTAGTATACAATACTAGCAACACTATGTTTACATGTTATTCATGAAGATGGTGACAACCAGCAACATTGACAAAGCACGTGAAGATAAAGGTAGGATGGTCATCGCTGAACCAGAAGTCACTAATATTGCAGACCTAAGGCCGATACATTCCAACAAAACAATCAAAGCAACAGTATACCACAAATGGACTTCCAAGCACATCCACACTCGCCAGCCACCCAAGTATTGTTGTATGCTAATTGACAAATAAGTAAGTAAACAATTACTAACATAAGACTTACTTTTGTACTCCTAAATCTAACTCCGTCTACGTATTCAGTAACAACCTAAGTACCTAGCTGCAGACTTAAGTCTTTTGCATAATGTCTTTATATAAACTGCATGTGCAGTTGCACGTAAACTCTTTTGTATAACCGCTATAAGTAATATTAAACGACTTTAGTGTACAACTACTGGCCAGACACATTTCCTTTCATGATACCCTCAAAAAAGATAGACAGAATAAGCAACAAACAAGTCCCATTTCGGATGTCAGTCAACGTATCTATTATTGGAGCTTTTGTACTACTCTTTAGCTTATTTTGTCAATAATGTGTGTTTATCTATGTGTAGTGCAGGCTGCTTTTAAACTCAGTACTCACGTAATAAGTGCAAACGCTATTGAGCAGACAATATTCAAATTCCACACGCTCAAGATTGAAAAGGTACCAGCTCGATCCGTTCCATTTCGGTTGGATTAGAATTGTTACAAAAAATTTAGGGCGAGCTGAACCGAAGAAGTTAAGTATTTATTTCGTATATGTATTCAATAGTTGAGAAATGCCTTGAGTACATATTGGACAAAGCTTAGTATTTAAGCTTTGCCCAATATGTATTCAATAGTTGTGAAATGCCTTACTAGAAAGGACTTATCATTATAGATCATATAGGATATCTAGGTATTTAGCCATATAGGTTGTAAGTTTGATGATAATGGTAATTATATACAGGGTGGAGACAAGTGTTTAAGCCTTTGACTTGAAAGCAATGCGGATAAACTGGTGTTATTGCTAATTTGTTACATATCATACGCAAGTTGGTCAATTTAGTACTATCACATATGCCTTTTTCAATTTTCTTACTTGATAAGTGATGTAGCCGGTTTAGTTGTGAAAATGTTGAGATAAGTTAAACTATGGACATAATATGCCAATCTCATTTTCGAGCATGTTTCCTTTTTAAATAAACAAAACTCGCAAATGATATGACTATCTAATACTAATATTTACAACAATAACATCAATGAGTCAACTTAAATTGAATGTTGAAAATACCTAGGTCTGCAAGTCCGAGAATTTCGTCCAAAGTGTAACAATATACAGGCCTAATCATTAATAGTTATCATATCTTGTTGTGTGTGTGTTTCTTGACTGTGGCTTTTAGTCCTGTTTATACAAGTTTTCTTATTTGATTCTAAAGGTTTACTAGATGTTTCTTCTCGATGCAGGTGGGGATTTAATATCGGCGAATTATTATGAGGTTGTATCAGGTGCGAGTTTTTCTTTTTTGTTTTATGTATTTCAGTTTACGTTTGGTCTCCATTGATCGCAAGGTGTTGTCTATCAGGTAAGGTGACGCAGGTTCAGCCCGGGAAGCACTACACTAAGGCACAAGCTACAATTCCATTCACGGGTGGAAAATGATTGAATTAATTCGTGATGCGTTACACCATGTAACAATTTTTGTTTTAAGCTAAATGACCCACAAGAAAACCCTGAAATGTTTGAGAATACATACACTACTAAGCCTACGGTTACCCAAACACCCCATCAGGAGGCTGTAGGCATTGCTATTTCTTAGATCTTATCCATACACCCCTTAAGTCGTGTCGCATACCAATCACGTCATGCTGACGCATTCAAACGGTAGGTTGAAGCATTGCGTCGGCATGCTAACGGATTGGTTCAACAACATCAAGCATTAGAATTAAGTATCTCATTTTTTAGACAATGATTGAGTAAACATCGTGGGTTAGTGTCATAGAAGAAAAGTGAGCGTTGCTGAAAGTCTTTTACTATGATCGTTCATTCTTCATTGTTACAGTAATTACCAGTATGCCCTTTTTTGGCCAACGAAGTGTTAAATGTAACCTTAATTATTTTTAGGTTTTTACCATTACACTATGGTTTCTTATACGGGTCTTATTGCTTCTTTTTTTGGTTTAGATAAGGAAAGCTGGAGACTCTGATGTGAAGCAAAATCCACATCTATTTTATTACGTTAAGCTTTTTTTGGTACGTTACAGGTTTGAAAAAAAGAATACAAATGGGCAACTTTTTGTAATAGATTTAGTGTAAGACTACTATGTTTCAAACCAATATGTAATTAACAAATGCTGAACGACCTTTCATGTATGAATGTGAAGACAATTGAAGCTCCAAATTTATCAATCACGAAAATAAGTGAAAACAAATGCAGAATTGCTAAAGCAAGCTAACAGAATTGTATTTGGATTGATGTTATAATGTTTCCCTTTCTTTAGTTGCATAATACATTACATTTGTTGTTATCAAGCAATATGCAGTACATGATTTTGGTTTAATCTAGATAAATCCTCATTAGTACGCGTTGCCAAATTGAATCATTTTCCAGGTTCTGTTATAGTTTTGTGGAGCAAAACACACATGAATCTACTTTCGGCTCAATGTCATTTGCTTTGTTCAACCATAAAAAAAATAGCCCCGCGCTTCGCAGCAAAGCGCGAGCTAAAAACCTTGTTAGTAATTAATTGGGTAGTTAATTCTTTTAAAAATTTAATTATCGAAAATACTAAATTGAACTTTCTATGTTCTAATTAATTGTGTTATTACAACATAATTCGTAGAAAGTTTATTTTTCTTAAAAAGACAAACATAGTCTCTTTTCCTGGTAAGAAAAAGTGAGACTTACTCCTATCTCGTCTTATTGGTTGACAAGAATAAGACAGGGTTATATATGAATTTTTTTTCTTAATTATATTTAAACCCACTTTCAATCTTTCATTACCCTTTTACGGTTCTGAAATTTTTGAAAAATAAAATATTTTGTGTAACTAGAGAATATTTTGTCTATAGCTACCAAAATAATGACATCTTGCACTTGTCACGGTGTATGAGTTTAAACGCAACGAGTAAAGAAAATTGCCAGCAGGTCTTCTAGGTATTTTTCTTGGACTCGATTCTTTCCTTATAGTGTTAAACACCCTTTGTGGCTAGGCAGACTGATTAAGGAGGAATTGCATGCTAAAAGTTCAAGTTAATGAAAGCATGGATGGCTAGTCCCTCATCTACATAAGTAGAACTCCATATACTCTGTTCAATACCTAACTACAATTCTACTTGTAGGCATTCTAAGAGAGTAGGAAAGTAAATAAATCACTATTTGCTTTCTACTTGTGATGTAACACTTACAATGTTGACAAATCCAGCGGGAGCTTTGCGTTTTACTACAGAAATGACATTCATGTAATGTTGTCAATTTCAGTGAGAGCTACAAGATTTATTTCCTTGTTAGTTACCCATATTATTTCTAGCTTGCTTTGAAATAATTCATTACTTTCCGAATATGAACGACTATAGTTTTAAGGGAAATTGCATTTTATTTTATAAGATAACATGTTTCCTTTCTGATGTTGCTTTCCAAAACGTTATCTATAGAATAATAATCCACACTTCCTTATTAAACGTTATGGTTCGAAATCTACTTGTAATATCTATGACACTATCATATTGTTTATACAATCGAGCGCTTGTCGTATTATTTGTCACAGTAAATAATGTTGTACCGTACACAAGTGGGAGAAATCTTAAGTGTGTGTAAGGAACAACATGTAACAATATGATTATTGGTTTCTCCTAACCAAAAGGTAAGGAAACTAATATTTCTACTAGGACTTAAACACACAAGATGTTTGTTGCCCTATTACATTTAAAAGTCAAGATATATTGTAAGCTACTTCAGCACATTGACTACATGTTTTAGTCAATATAGTTATGGTTCGATTATAAAATTATAATTATGAAGTATGAAATTAACTTGAAATTACTATTGAACTCGAGAGTTTGCGTTCATAATTACTTTAGTTAGTATAATTACGTTTGCTTGTTAAGACATAATTATGAAGTCTAAAATTGTTATGTCTTCTTGTTAACACATAAACATGATGTCTTTAAATTATTTAAAGACTTGTAACGTATACTTGACATGTTCTGTTTTCTTGAAACACATGAACATAGAGTTATTGTACTATTCAAAGGAATATACGTTATAACATGCACTTGGTTTTAAAATACTTTGTATTCAATTTGGCTCAACCCAATTGGCAAGTATTTGACCTAACGAGAATTAAGTTATCTAGGGAATTCTAATGTAGTCTTACAATTACAATACTCATAGAATACCATAATATTATGGTATGTCTAATGTGTTGAAACAAACTATATTCATATTGTTTGATTTCTGATAACTTTAATTGCTCTACCTCCAAAATCTATCAAGGTTAGAAAATTGCGTGGGTCATGGATACACTCAATATAGTTTCAACCTAGAAGGTATTCATGACATTGCCTATTTATCGATTGGGATGAATCCTATTATGTCTTGATTAAAGTTCTGAAATTTGTTAATATCTTATGAAGCATATTATTAACAAGCTAGATATGAGAACTGTAAAATGTGTTTTGTATTTCCCAATTAAGAACAATTTATTGTTGCTTAAATACTTAGTATTTAGAGAATTATCTCTACTTACAAAAGTAAGTGGGAGCATCCACAGATCTTGAAAATATTCAAGAACAAAATACATAACCTTCTGAATTCACTTGCTGATGTCATACTAAGGCTAAACATGTAAATGTTCAAACCAAAGTATAATGTAACTCCCATTCATAAATCCGCAAGGATGCCTCATCAATGAAGTGATATTTTAATATCAATGTTGAGGAATATAAGTTAGAGGGTCATAGTAAACCTATTAACTAATAAGATGAAATATCACATCTTTAATCTGATAAATGCCTTAGAACTATGAATGAAAAGATGCAGTCCTTGAAAGACAATCAATGTTTTGAGCTTGATTGATCTTTCACCAAACAGTAAAAATGTAAGGTTAGAATGAGTTTCTTTTGAAGAAAGGCTCGCAAGGACAAACTTGTATACATATTAATGCTTGACTGATGATAAGAGTTTTAATCTTACTCATGCAATTAACTGTGATTAAATCTTCCTTTCTACACACATTAATTATATAAAAATAATTAATTGTCATACATGTTTCCTTAAATATGGAATATGACAATTAAGTTTTATAACTCTTTCCTTTATGATTACCTTTGTGAGGACGATGTGTAATCGAAAAGGGTTATGAGTTCAAAATAATCTTTATAAAACATACAAGATGAGAGAATCCAAATGTGGATTAGATCATGCATCTAGGAGCTAAAATCTTAAAGTTTAATCACAATATGATTTTTGATTAAATTAAGATAACTCCTGAGTACACCTGACATCAAGTGGGAGCACTATGTTCATTTTCTTAAAATTCATATGTTGTGTAACATATTAAAAGCATTATTCCATCTAAGCTAGATGTTAATCCTTAAGCTTGGAATAAAACTTCACTTGGGAATTTAGAAAATAAAACAAACGACCATGGAATAAATGTTTAATGAAATAAACATATGCGGTGGTTAAGCTCAACATAATGCAATATATCATTAAGGCAAGTCTTAAATGATACATTTCACTTGAGATAATTTAATACATAGATGAAAACCTTGTGTTTTTAACTAAGGATTCATCATGTATATAGTATATTGTGTATGAGACTAGTTGTTACTTTTGCACAAGAGCAAGATGAGTTAACAACAACAGTATCTAATTAAAGTATTTAGATGACTGTTAACAACGGTATCTAATTGAGAGTATTTAGATGACTGATAAAACCAAACGTTTATGAATTATATAAGGCAAAGTGTTGTTTGTGTACACTGATGCTAGAGGATAATCAATACTAGTTAAAATAGGATTCCATCATTTATGATAAATCTGTTAACTAGATAGGCTCATTTAAGAGCATTGTTGCAATATACATTAAAGAATGAGAATACTTTACATTTTAAGAAACTGCAAAGATGACTGTCTGAGATAGGTATGCTAGTGACTTCAAATACCCCATAAAAGGTACTGTCACATTTCCATACTATGACACTTGTAATAGTATGCAACTATACATATGACACTCATCAAATCATTCAAATCCTTCATAATTTGTGAATTTGAAACAAGTATTCAGAAAGTTTACTCAGATGACTATTTAGCTTTATGGTAAAGAAAGAATTGAGAATGTTGGAAACATTAGGTTTCAACTTACTAATTAGTCTCATGCATATCTATTTTTTAGTATTTGGATAATGAAACTGAAAGGAGTTGTATTAAAATAATAAATTGATATACTTGGTATGATCGTTTTCATTTATACTACTGTGTTCTATATTTGCATGTTTAATCCTTGAATAATTTAATTATTCTAAATATGTCCATTATCAATTAGCAATATGAGAATATTGTTAAATCAAGACACATGTGAGTGTTGGATATACATTTTGAATCTGTGAATTGTTCCCACCAAACTCACATGTTATTCACAATGGATGCATATTGGACACCCCAACTCTTAAATATTTACTTTTGGATCATTGTCATGAGTAAGATATAAAAAATGTTTAAATAAGTCATCCTTAGACTTGAGATACAAACAAGTTTTGCATGTGTGGATATCACTTTTTAATTATAAGTCAAACGCTATCCTGAAAAATGTAGTTATAAAGGCTATTCTTGGAAGTGATGTGAAGCAGCATCCACAACACTTGTAGTCAATAAAAAATTTGTTCCTCCAGTTGTCTAATTGTAGTATGATACCATTGGACCTTCTTTAGAATTAATCAGATGATTGTGTGGCCGCACCCAAAGTGTAATTCAAGATGATTCTTGATTGTGTTTGGTAGATTTGAATTAACTTTTATAACGAGAAACTAAATAGTTAAACTATATGGAATGAGTTAGGATTCATATACATGGTTTAACGGTATCTGTAACAAAAGAATGATAATAGCAAGTAATACATAACCATTATGTTGAGGGTTTTTCTTGAAATAACATCTCAAGTATTTCTAGTTTATGGCAATGGGAGTATTGCTAGACGTTTCCATTGCTGGTATAAATGGAGTATGTTACTCCTACTCCCAAGTGAGAGCTGTTGGATTATAGAAGTCGGATACGCATGTTATACTACTAGAAATATGTGAGCCTATTTGGGGCACACACATTAAGACACGAAGAGTACGTTTATTAAACATTTAATATTTATTTATTTATTATTAAAGGTTTAATATGCTTCACGAAATATTTTAAATAACCGTTACTTACCGTTATGATTTTATAACTAACTTAACGAGTGTTTAAATATATAAATCAAAGGGACTAAAATTGACAAAATCTGAACCTTGTGGGTGTCACTTGTTGGCCGACCAATATAGCTTCTAGAAGGGGATTTTGGAATCAATTTTGGAGATAAGGGATAAGAGTTGTATTGTGATAGGGATTATGAGGGTATCCTAGTTTATCTACAACTAGGGTTGAGGTCTATATAAACACCTCATTCATCTCCTCATTTTATTCACTCGATCTAAAAAATCTCACGTCATATACACCCTAAATTCACATAACATAAAGATATCCCTAATTTTCGTACGACATATCTTATAACACTCTTAACAAATACCCTATGCATACATGCATGCATATAATCTGTTATTCTATTCGTATGATGGTATACTACATGTATGCATGATATTTAACACATGCATGTATACATGCCCATGCGTGGAAAGTGATTTTCATGCGTACACATGTAAATCACAATTCATGCAAACTGATTGTTTTGTGTTTTCTTTGTTCAACATTAATACAATAATTGATATGCAGTTCAATGGTTGTGTCATTCATCTTTTAACTCACAGACCCAGGTTCGAGTCCCGTGGTTGTCTGTTTTGTGATTTTTCCCTTTTGTTTCTTTGTTCGATTCAAACGTATACCACTTAGGTATTCGGATCGGATCTAGAACAAGTATCGGGTTGTTTGGTTTTCGGTTCAACTACAAAGGTTTTTGGATTATTGGTACTAGCAACTAGGTAAAGCATACACTTGGTGTTTGAAGCTCGTGAAGTTACGACTAGCATTGTTGCGTGCTTGTTTGACGTGTTGTGTGAGCAACCGTAGATGTGGTAATTTAATCACTAAAGGTTTTAAGATCAAGATTATCGTTTATTGATTTGTATCATTAAACATGAAGGTTAATTTTACTTATTTTATTTGTGTGTTGATTCTTAATATCAAACTAGATCCATCCGCTGCGTACTCGTAGGTAAATGGTTTGCTAGTTTGTAAAATCTCAACATTCGTTTGGTTTATGATTTGATAAAAATATAGCCAAACTTAACCGAAAAAACTAAGTATCTCTATCTACATAAAAATTCATTATATATATACATAACTTTTATCTTATCATCCTAATTAACAATCCTGATATTTAACCAAGTTTGGATGCTTGAAGATGTAATATTAAAGTTAATAAGACTTTTGTCAAAGAAACTTTTGTCTTATTTCACCTTCATTTACTTTCGTTTAATTATGAAATCTTTTAGGGTTTGTTTGTTGTACAGATTTTGAATGATAGATATGATTCACTCTTGTAGTTAAATGTTTGGTATAGTGGTTTTGATACAATAGTAAATAATCATTATGAAAAACTTATTCCACTAAAAGTTTGTGGTTTTGTTTGATTTCTTCCATTTTCACACATTTACATCTCACTCCTTAATCTATCTCTCTTACATAGATGTAGTACATCTTTTGTCCTCTTCTATTAGTTTATATATCAAAATATGGGATTTGCTAACAACAACCATATGAGTGTTATTTAAGTATTTCATGTTTACATATTTAGCACTTAATGATTTCTAAACATTCCATACTCAACATAAAATATCATGTTTAAAATGATTAGAAGTGTATAATTATGGTATATATGAGTTCATTAAATGTATTTTCTTATATATGTGGAATGGTTAGACAACACTCATAAGGCTGTTGTTAGCAAATCCCTTAAAATATTTATTAACTTTCAATTTCTGATCTTCATTAAAAGATTTTTTATTCTATTAAATGTTTTTTCTTTACTATTTTTTTGGGTAAAGGGTTACCCCGATAAAGTATATTAAAACCAAAAATGTTAAGTACATATGAAATGTGGCTAAAGTACCACATTAACCTCAAGCTAAACAGCTTGATAAACACCTAAATCTAGTGCTCATGACATGCCATAAACACTTACAACTCTAGAAACAACTAATTGCAACTAGAACAAATGACTCAAATGAACAAGCTAACCAGCAGCCGTCGTAAAAGATGACCTTCCACCGGTTTTAAACAAATTAGCCGATTCATCGTACACGTTTTCAACTTCCTCATCATCTTCTTTTTCATCATTCAAAGCAGAGAAAGAATTAGACGTGCTGAAATTATCTTTCTTTGGAAGATTCTCAATAGTCTTCAACATAGATGACGATGTAGATGGATTATCACATTAGTAGTTCCCTTATTTGGTGCGCTTGAAGTTGCCTTCGGCTCATATCTAACAGTTTGTTTAACAGAAGGACCAGCAAACTGACCACCAATAGTAGACTTAGACTTACCTTTCCTCTTCTTCTTTTTACCCACCGTTTGGAAACCATCATTAGTCTTCTCAACAGTAGAAGCAACAACATTAAGAGTAGTAACAACATGAGGACTCGCCACCTTTGTAGGGCAATGGTCGTGGACATGACCAAAAATCTTGCATTTATCACACCTGGGCGGCCTCTATTCATACTCAACACGGATAGTTTCTTTAGTGAAATCATCCCCCGTTAGAGAGGGAATACCAATAGTAACAACATCTACGAGATCAGCTTCTGAGTTAACCTCAATTAAGCACTGAGCAAAGCTACTCCTACCTCACGAATCCTTACACATGGAACTAGTGTATGAGTCAAGCATAATCGGGTTTCCAATGAATGTAGCAATTAAGCTAATACCATCATCTTCAAAAACTTGAAGGGGAACATCATGCAATTTTACGCAAATAGGAATGCGCGTCAATTCTTCTTTCAGTAAGCTAGTACCCATTGACCATTTCTTAAGAATGATCGGAGATTTACGTATCATCCAAGGACCACCCTCCAAAACATCTTCTAATCCAACACGGGAATCAAATTTAAAGAAAAAGAAGCCATTGTTATTCATCATAATTCGTTTCAGCCCATGTTTACCCCAGTTGTTTCTAGCATAGTATTCAACAACCGGAAACACCAATCTCTTTCCAATAAAGTAAACATAAAGAGTGTGTTCAAAATGGGAACTAACCTTTTCAACGACTTTACGGGGAATAGAGACGTTAACACCATCATAAATGGGATCAGCCACCAAAGGGCGAAAATTAGAAATAACATTAGGTTGTTCATTAGCACTTGCACCCGCAGCTCCAGCATATGACTTTGAAATATCCACAGACTGAACAATAGGATCACTAGGCGGAGCCTTTACAACAAGATTATCATTAGTATTAGGGACATTTGGTGAAGCCATAACAGATGGATTATCATCAATATCTGCATGTGAAACCTTGGAAGGGATCACATAAGCATTATTATGATTAGCCTGAATCGAATTACATATAGAACCTAATGCATCCAAGGGTTCTGTCACACCCTTAAACGGGGCCTGGACGGAAACACGTGTCCGGGGGCGTGACATCATAATATACATCACACATGATACAAAGAACGACCTCTAAGGGTACGTTTAAAAATCCAACATCGTTGCATTAATTAAAATATTTAAAGTTTTACATAGGCCCAAAGATAATATGCAGAAGTGAATAGAAGGTTTTAAAGTTTGACAATGATGTTAACATATATAATAATCATTCTTGAAAATCGGTCCAATGCAAGGCAACACCATAAAGCAAGCAAAGACATCCATAGCTAAGCACCTGAGAAAAACATGCTAAAACGGTCAACATAAAGTTGGTGAATTCATAGGTTTGAATTTAGAATTAAAAGTTGGACCACAAGTTCACAGTACGCACGTGACAATTATAACAGATACAACTCCACATAAAAATAAATTTACTGTTGCGCTAAGCTCATGACACTGAAGCTCAATTTAAAAGGAAGCATTTTATATGCCAAATAGAATTACTCGCCCTAAAGGTATCCAACCAAGATCACCTATTGAAAATCCGACATGGTATATATCCATTTGTTCGGGACCTCCGAATCTAGTAAGCGCTACTTACCCGGATATGGATAATTACTCCCAATAGATCTATTTATAACACTCACGCTCACTTAACCAGTCCGTCGGTTAAGAAATTAACGGTTCATGATAGTTCGGGCATTAGTGGTCTATTCACTACTTAGGCAACACGTAATCAGGAAAAACAACGTAAAGTAACTGTGTCCATAGTTTAAAAGCGAGCAATGTTTCTCACCCCAAAATAGTAAAGTAAAAGTAGTAAAACATAGGGCTATGAACTCACCTTAGCAAAATGAGCAAATGATAATCACGCAAGTAAAAGATGATATAGAAATCTAGCCGCGACCTAGAATAATAACGCGTCTTAGGAACACGAAAAGTATGCCAAAAATTGCACAATATGTTCATCACCAAAAGACATCCATGTGTGTTTTTGTACTTTGGTTTGATTAACAAAACATGACTAATTAAAATCATAAAGTTTGTCTTTAAGTTTCGGCGTTTATCTAAAAATTACTATTTTTAGTAAGTTTCAATTTTAGGAAAGTTTTTAGTTTTGAGACGTTAATACCGTCCCCTATATTTATTAAGTTTCCATATTCTCAAAACGTACTAACTAACCTTAATCGCTTAACTTCCATGCCCGTTTCGCTAAATTTTTATCAAACTTACTATTTTTAGTAACTTTAACGTTTTTCCTAAAATATGTTAACGACGTCTTTAAACGATACTAATCAATATGTATGAGATACTATATGTTTCACTAGTGTTTAGAAAGTCCAAAAATATCCGAAAACCTATTTTACTATTCACATCAGCAACTATTCATTTGGTTTTGCCGAAAAATGTTTCAAGTTTCATTTGGCTATAACTTGGCCGTTTTAAGTCCGATTTTAATGTGTGATATATGAAAAATTATCTATTCGAAACAAGCAATTTAAAAACTACTTTTACGCCTAATGAAAATATTTTTAGGTCGACCAAAACCTCAAAACCATTTGAATCAGAAACATCATTTTTCGCAAACGCTTCCAAAAATTACACCAAACTTCAAAATAGTGTTTAATCTAGCCTAATCTTCATTCACAACTAATCCACAACAAAACCATTCCTAATACTAACCTAATCCCTTCATTTTTATTGTTGCAACTCCCATCTCACCAAGAACATATTATTTAACTAGTGAAACAAAGTAACATTACTATTTATAAAATCTTGTTTTATAATCTTTCAAAAATGAAAACGCAACATATAGATGTATGGATCTTGAACATATATGAAAGAACATAAGTAAACCATAAGACATATTCAAGACACTTACAAGAATGAAGAACAAGTAGAGAAATCACAAGATCTATACCCTAAAATACTAGATCTATAAAACCCAACAACAAATCTTGAAACCCTAACTTTAGATCTTGAAGAAAAACCTTGAAATCAAAGATCCAATACTTCAAACCACCTTAGATGTTCTTAGAAATGAACCTTGTATGCTTGGATTATGCAAGAAATCAAAGAAAATGAAAACCCTAAAAGGGTGTTGTGTGCCGTGAACTTCAAATGAGGAAAAGGGAGAGAAAATTTTTGTTGGTGACTTTGGAAATGATATGAAACCCTAAGTTATGAGATGTGCTAGTATTTATAGGAAGATATTAGGGTTTAGGGAGTGTATACTAGTGTACATGTGACTAACACACACCAAAGGTGTGTGTGTGGTTCGGCTTAGAATAAGGCTACAAGGACCATGACTTGCAAATTTTAAAGTCTTTATTTGAATTGTATGCATAAGTTGGTCAAGTGTGCAAGTCAAACTCTTACATAAGTGTAAGAGATCACATGGAGAGGTTAGCATGGTAAGTGTGCATTAAATGGACTCCCTCATGTGTTACTTTCATACACATGAGACTTTCAAAAAAAGATGCCTTTGATTTAATTTCAAGGCTTATGGTGCATTTGGTTTGGTTTAGGCGTCCAATATATGACAAGAGGGGATGGGTGAACGAAATTTTTGGCTTAAGAACATGAGATGAATGATAACTAAAGTTTACACGAAAAGATTTCGAGTTTCCGGGGCTCCGTTAGGTCAAAAACGCGAAAAACGTAATTTAAACGTTAAAGCGTAAAAATAAATATCGGGAGTGATCGTAAACTACGAAATACTTTGAAAAGATAAAATAACTTATATAATATCTGAACTAATCAAAATTCAAAGTCAGAACGCGTCCGATGACGTTTTTCAGATTTACGCGGGTTAACTTCCCGGTAAACTGCCAGATTCAAACGTAACGTATAAAAGTAATAATTGTCGAAAAAGTTTAAAATATTGTAGAAATTTTCGGGGTGTGACAGGTTCCATACGATCATCATTAGTCATCTCAGATAATAACTCCTCGTGTTTACCATCTTCAATATCATTAATTAACTTATGCAAGTCACCAACATTAGTTAATGAAACTCCAAAAGTGGCAGCAACATCAATATTGTTCAGTTCACGGGGCACGTTAATAGTAGTAGACGGAGAAACCGAAGGAGAAGAAGTATTCACGTTTGGACTACTACTAAGTTGCGTACCACCATCCTTGTTAACTTCATCCTGAAATTTTATCCCAATAGTTTCAACCGCATTCACAGCAGCATCAATATCAGCAGAAGACATTGTAGACAAAATATCTGCATACTTCCCTTCCTTAATGCTCATAGAAAAAATATCAATATCACTTAGAGAAGTAAACTTTACCCCAAATAATGTCTCAACATTAGTCTCGTTTATCAGACCTAACGGAGAAGTATCACCAATCGTATTAGACAAAGGAACTCCAACATCCTGATGTTGTTGAGGTATAACATTACTAGGAGCATTCATAATATCAGTAAAGTCCCCAAATCTAGTAACCGACTTACCAGAATTAGTGTTTCAAGCCGTATTTGATTCTCCAAATCCAACATATGACAAAACCATGCTAGGGTTAATGGAGTATCTTGCCCAAATTTGGGTAAGACAAAATAATAGTAGTAGTACCCTTAGCAGCACCATCTCCGATAACAGAACTAGGATTTGACGAAACCCTAGTTGTCTTAGTTTTAAGACTACTTGAAACCATACTTTAAGAACTATTCATATGAGCACGCACAACTTCAAGATTTACCCTAGTAGCAGGTGGATCACCCAATCCCTCTCTCATGTTATCTGACCTATTATTATCCATAAACCTAATCGAATGAAAAACAAACAAACAAGGAACCAAACAGCAAGAACCCTAAAGATCGACGACAATCTTAATCGTGAAAGCCCCCTTAACAAACAGCAAGGGCGCGACCGTATATGCAGAACCACTCAACCGACACCAATCCTGTTAATTGGATCGATTAAAACAGCAGCGAACCAAAACACTAAGAACGACTCAGAAAGAACGAAACCTTAAAACTAAAAAATTAAATCGCTAACCAAGATCTTGTAATGAAACAACAATCAAACAAGGATATGTTAATGAATCATAATCAAATATTAAACATCACTAAACAGATCATTGTAAGACATTCGAATCAAAAAGAAGATTAGGAAAAGACGATTGAAAAAGAAACGACTGTATTAGGGTTTTTTCGCCCACACATTAGAGAGGAGGTTTACCTTATCCGTTTTAAAGAAAACAGATGATATTGATGTTGGTGTAGGAGGTAATGGTGGAATACTTGAAAATGGTTTTCTTTACTATTTTCTTTCATTCCATACGGTATTCAAATCCGATTCTAATCCCACCTACAAACCAAACACACCCTTAGTTCATTAAACTTATGTTTTGTTGATTTACTTGATCATTTTATGAGACATTTTGATTTGTTAAATGTTATTTCAACGTTTAGGTTTGAGTAAATTACAAAATTCCTTTATGGTTTGGTCAAATTGCTAGTTTAGTCCTTACTTGTTCGAAAGTGCACCATCGTTTATGTGAGTAACTTATAAATGCACATTTGATTAGTGACTAAAGTTAAGAAGCCGTAGTATAAGTTGGATAATATGGTGGAATAAGAATAAGTATCATAGCTTGAATACTATTGTTTAGTTGGTATTTTGGATTTTGAATATCAATCACATTATGAATAATTAAAAATAAAAAAAATTATTCTAAATTAACAATCAAGAACTCAACATATTACCGTAAACCATGTTCTTCTTCATACTGAGAGTGTGCTTTTTGTCTTAAGCACCTAAGCTAAATTAAACAATAACATCATTTGTGTACAACCACTGATCACAACTTCATGAGGTCAGATCACAACTTCATGAGGTCATTCAAAGTCTGAGCATACAATATTGCAATACTAGTTGATATCAAGATGTAAAACGTCATCTTCTAGATCATTTTATGGGACTATGAGAGTATTGTTTTGCATGTAGAATCAAACAACGGGAACAAATCACAACTTGACGGGGAAACTTGTAACGTAACTTGTTATTGCCAAAATTAATCGTTGAAAAAAAAGTAAGCAAACAAAAGATTACGAAGAAAATGTTGCGAACGTAATAGAAAAGTGATTTGTATAAGACATTTTTAGATGGTTGTTTAAACGGCTTACAAAAATAATGATGAAAGAAATAAATGAAAGAAGAAGTAGAATAATTCACTAGCATTGTGTTCTTGATTTTTAAAGGAAATGAAAATGAAAAAGTAAAAAGAATTACATGTACGTCCTTTAGTTGTTAGTGTAAAATATTTTTAAAAAAACATATTAGTTTTTACATAATATATATTTTATATTTTAAAGTTTCTTTTCCCTTTCCTTCTAAAAAATGAAAGAAAAATTTTTAAGAAAATTTCTACCATATTCTTCTCAACTTTTTTTTCCACTTATATGTAAGCTTATAAGTTTATTTAATTTTCGGCTTATATAACATAAGCCTCAATTTTATGATTTATTTTGAGATTTATAAGCTTATATAAGTTTATTATAGCTCACAAATAAAAAATAAGCTGAAAAATTAAAACTTATCTTATATAAACCGAAATGAAATAAACTCATAAGCCACGTTAAAAAGAAACAAACACCCCACTAAAGAAACTCAAAAATAAAAAATAAAAGCATTTCCTTTTTCTTTCATTTCCCCTCAAGAAGAAATTTTTGAGATCCGGTCATCTTCACAGGTGAGACACCTGAATCAGAATGACGTAAGCCCTAATTTCTTAATTTACAATCAAATTCATAATTAATCACTATGTTACTTAATTTCACTAATCACTTACACAAATCACCGTTCAAAACCCCCCTAATCCACACACTCACACTCCCATCACAAAACCCTAACCCTAACACTGACGAAACTAAGCACCCGTTAGTCAAAGAAGTATGTCGAATACTCGACTTACGTCGAAACTGGACTCCAAACCTAGAATTTGAACTTAAACAGTTACTTAGAGCCTTGAAACCGAAACATGTATGCCAAGTGTTGCGTAGTCAGACCGACGCCCGTCTCGCCATGGATTTCTTCCATTGGGGAGATAGACAATGGCGATATAGGCATGACGCGATAGTTTATACTACAATGCTGGACATTTTAGGGAGAACTAGTTTGTATAATAGTGCTAAGCGTGTTATTAGGTTAATGAGACGTAGGGGGGTTAAGGTTGATAAGTTTGCGTTTCGTTGTTTGATGGTGAGTTATGGTCGGGGAGGGGAGTGGAGGAAGGCGTTGGGTGTTTTGGATGTCGTGGAGAAGTGTGGAGTTGAGGTGGGAGTGGATGTGTTTAATGTTGCGGTTTATGTTTTGGTTAAGGCGTGTGAGATGGATTTGGCGGTTAAGATGTTGGATAGGATGAGGTTGGTGGATGTGGCGCCGGATGTTGTGACGTATAATTGTTTGGTTAAAGGGTATTGTGATGCGGGTAGGATAGATGAGGCGATGGGTTTGATTGAGGAGATGACGGCGAATGGTTGTTGTCCGGATAAGGTTTGTTACCATACGGTTATGGGGTTTTATTGTAAAGAGGGTAGAGTTGACGAGATTAGGCGTTTAATGGATAAGATGGTGAACGAAAGTGAGGTGATTCCGGATCATGTTACGTATAACATGCTTATTCATATGTTGTCCAAGTTTGGTTATGGAGATGAGGCGATTTGTTTTCTAGAGGAAGGTAGAGAACGAGGTTTTAGTTTTGATAAAGTTGAGTATAGTGCGATTGTTCATTCATTTTGTGAAAAAGGTGATATGGATAAAGCGAAAGAGCTTGTTGATGAGATGTGTGGTAACGGTTGTGTGCCTGATGTAGTGACGTATACCGATGTTATGAACGGTCTTTGTAGCGTTGGGAAAGTGGATGAAGCTAAAGAGTTGCTTCAACAAATGTGGAAACTCGGTTGCAAGCCGAATACTGTTTCGTATACAGCTTTGTTAAATGGATTATGTCGTAACGGGAAATCATCAGAGGCTAAAGAGATGTTGGACACGAGTGAGGAGGACTGGTGGGTCCCAAATTCGATCACGTATAGTGTCTTGATGCACGGTTTTATAAGGGAAAAAAAGCTATCCGAGGCTCGTGATGTTGTCACGGAAATGATTGAAAAAGGATTTTCACCAACACCAGCCGAGATTAATCTCTTAATCCAATCTTTCTGTCAAGAAAGTAGACCGAAGGACGCTAAGAAGTTGATGGAGGAATGTCTCAACAATGGATGTGATGTAAATGTGGTTAATTTCACAACTGTTATACATGGTTTTTGTCAAAATAAAGATTTAGAGACTGCTTTTTCGGTCCTTGATGATATGTACTTAAATAACGTACAACCCGATGCAGTTACATACACAGCGATTATCGACACATTAGGAAAAAATGGGTCCATAGAAGAAGCAGTTCAAATGACTAAGAAAATGCTTCACAAGAGTTTAATACCGACCCCTGTTACATACAGGGTTGTCATACACCGGTTCTGTCAACATGGTAAAGTAGACGAATTGTTATCTCTACTAGAGAAGATGCTTTCGAGGCAACCGTGCAAGACTGCTTACAATCAAGTTATCGAAAAGCTTTGTTCACTTGGAAACCTTGAGGAGGCGTATAAACTTTTGGGTAAAGTTTTAAGGACGGCCTCAAGGACCGATGCCAATAGTTGTCATATGCTTATGGAACATTATTTGAGGAAGGGGGATCCTTTGTCTTCATATAAAGTGGCGTGTAGAATGTTTAGTCGTAATCTGATTCCTGACTTGAAATTGTGCGAGAAAGTGAGCAAAAGTTTGGTTGTTCATGGGAAATCACACGAGGAAGATGAGCTTATGTTGCGATTTGTTGAACGTGGAAAGATTTCTCCAAAAAACAAGTTTAACAAAGTCATCGGTGCTTGAAAGTTTTGGCGGGAAAATACTTGGGTGATATTTATCCACTCATTTTGAAACGCAGCTGCCTCACTAACAAGGTATTTCTGTCCCATATTCATTATCGTTTCTCCATTTGATCCTTTATGAAAAATAATAAAATATGATGTTTGACTTCAGCATAAGGTTTACTACGTGCCGTGGGGCACTTTGATAAGCATGCTAGATTATAGCTATATCTGCAAAAGAAATAAAACTAGGTATTGTGGACCAGTTATTTATAATGGTTTTTCTTTTAGAAGTGGCAAAATGGGTGTGTTCGGTAATGGGTCACAACAGGTTCTGAGATAAAAAATGAATTTTTTTGAAGTATTGGTAGAAGGGTAGAGTTCGCCTATTTGGCCCCTTATTTTTATTTTTTAGGTGAGTTCTAAACTTTACCTGTATGACCTGTTGAAGATAAAATATTAACCAAGTTGACTCATTTTATGTAATGGATCGAAATTGCCACCTTTAGTTTTACGGCTGTGATGTGATCTTCCCATGTAGACATTGAATGAGAACTTTCTATGATGATCGATCAGCCTGTAAGAAAGAACCAGTAGGCTCAGCTGTGAATGTAACAACCAAGTTATCGAATCATCAAGAGACTTAGCTTTTGCCTGTCTATCTGGTTGGCAAAAATTATGCTTTTTAGGTTTAGTTTAATCTATTATGCACTCTTATCTTTTGCTTGGCAATTTCTCTCTTAACTACACAATATTAATAGCAGCATAAACTAAAATTAGTGTTTATTTGAGGTTTTACTAGTGAAATACTTCCAATCGTTTTCTGGCATGTGTGTTGAATTGGTCAAGTTGCGATATAGCAATTTTATAACCTGTAATTTGAAGAATATACTGCGTGTGGCAGATGTTTGTCTTCTGATTGGAAGGGTCTTTTCTGGTCTGATGTCTAAAGTTTGCCAGTCTTACATCAGCAACTAATTAGATGAAAGCACCCAAGTTGAAACTGAACTTGGATGGGGCTACATGTTGTTTGGACCGTATAGGTTTTATATTTTGAAGTTAGAACTGATGTAGTTTACACTGATATGTGTAAATGGTACAACTATTAGTTAACAATGATAATCCGATGCATCGCCTAATAATTGATGATTCATGAACTTTTTTATGTTCTATGGCCTTATCTTAGATCATTCATAAGTGGTACTGTTGTTTGTTTACATACAAAAAAGAAATGCTCAAAACCTTGACCTTGATTTCGTGTCATATGCGCCATATTTCCATGTCTTGATATTCAGACTGATATGATGAAATTTAAGGAACATACAAGTAATCTTGAACCTTATGTGATAACTCAAACTTTTTCAAGTACTGACACATTTGTGGGATTTGATAAATGCAATTGACGATTGAATATGCTGCGTAAACAAATTATTCATTATTCTGAGTCTCAGGTTTTATAAACGAGAACCTAGTCTGTGGTGTATTTTTGCAATCCAATTTTATCCAAAAATAGTGCTGCTGTCAGAGAATCCAAACTTCCGTAAAAAGCTACCAATCTCCCTGTAAAGCAATTAAGGGATGTTTGGTATTGCGTCTTGATAGTGATTATCTGATCATTACGTTTTCAAGTTTCAAGTCTCAGATAATTGGTTTCTAGTGTGGTTATAGTGAAAGTAACTGCTACTGATTATCCGAGGCAAAAACAAAAAAATTATAATTCATGCATTTAACCCTTCTTCTCGCTCCATCGACGGTTAACGCCTCCACTATCCTAACAGGTTTGTGGTCTTCTCTTGACATGCCCGAACCATCTCAAGCGTCCTTCTCTCATCTTGTTGACGATAGTCACTACTTGGAGATTAGTTCGAAAAACTCCATTAGGGATCATGTCAAAAATAGTCTTACCACAAGTCCACCTTAACATCCTCATTTCAGCGACCTCCATCCTATTTGCTTGAACCTTCGTTAACGGCCAACACTCTGACCCGTACAACATAGCCGGTCGAATCGCCACCCTATAAATTTTTCCTTTCAGCTTTAAAGGAACTTTCTTGTCCCACAGGATTTCTGTGGTTGCTCTCCACGTCAACCAGCCTACTTGTATACAATGTGTAACATCATCCTCTATTCTTTCGGATTTGTGCATCACAGATCCAAGATATCTAAAGGACTCCTTCGGCTATAATAAATGATCACCAATGCGGATTTCCTCGTTCTGGTCGTTATCGTTCCTGTTGAAGTTGCATCGCATGTATTCAGTCTTCTCTCTGTTGACTCGTAAGCCTTTGTCTTCTAGAGCCTTCCTCCACTGTTCCAATCTTCCATTCAGCCCTTGTGGCGTTTCCAAAACTAGCACAATATCATCCGCAATTATCAAGCACCAGGGTACGCTCTCTTGTATCCCCTTTGTCAGCTCATCGAGAATCCAGGCAAACAAGTACGGGCTAATAGCTGAGCCTTGGTGTAAACCCACATCTAAAAGTACTCTGTGTTTCCGGTTGGGGTCCGCACACAAGTCCTTGCCCCTTCATACATATCACCCACATCTAAAAGTACTCTGTGTTTCCGGTTGGGGTCCGCACACAAGTCCTTGCCCCTTCATACATATCCTGAATAGCTTTTATGTGTCTCGTTGATAACTTTTATGGTGTTCCCATCTTACAAGATATATAAAATTCTATTTCATCAAGCAAAATAGGTGGATGGATTAGCCACCATGGTAGACCCGTCCCGATAAATCAGAAATTGTTTTATGTAACCTCTGTCTCATGTCGCAACCTTATCTCAATATCTTCTCTCCAGAGTTTATTGTGTGCTAGAAGTTTTATGCCTCTGTAGTTGCTATCATGATTGAGCGGTCCTTGTTCCTTGTAGATGGGTATACCTCGCTGAGTTCTCAACTCCCCCTGCATCTTAGCTCTCAAGAAGGTCTTGTTAAAAAGGGTAGTCAGCCACCGCACCCCCTCACCCCCAAGGCACCTCCATGCTTCAATGGGGATCTCATCAGGTCCCACCGCCTTGTTTCTACCCATCTTCCGTAACGCCTCTTTAACTAGTATAGAATAGTTTAAATAAGGTCCAGATGTATTATACTAAAATTAAAATTTATATATGATATAATTCTCTTGACGTGAATCTGAAAATGTATATTAGTGGTTATCAATATATGGAAATGTTGCCTCCCTTTTTTTAGAGCATCATTGTGTTTTTCCAACAGTGTTAAAGGTTCTGCACTTAAACGTTAACAATCTAGAGAACAAATACAGTATGTTTGTATATGCATATGTATTATGTATGCTTATAACACACCTACTAATAATTGTTGCTTGTTTCTTATAAATATTATTTGTGGACTTATTGAACTTGACTGATGTTTTGTTAAAGCATGGACAGACTTTTTGTTTTGAAATTCATTTTATGCTAACCTTTTTCGACCCAATCCCTCCCAGTCTCTGTCTTTATAAACAGACGTATAACCAACCCATTAACCGACAGAAGCATCAAACATTACATTCACTTCAAGCTTTCGAGTCTTCATAACTCATCTTTAGGCAGGACTGCTTTAATCCATCAGTTTATATGTCATTTGAGATAGATATTATTGATAAGGAATGGAACATATAAGCTATACAAACACAGTTTAACAAGAATATGTCAGAATACTTAAGTGTACCCAAATTGTATGCCGGTTTGTTTGTCCAAAGTTACGAATAGTCAATGTATTAATAGTTTTTGTAGTTATGTTTACTATGCAAATTAATTATGAAAAGCAATTATGGGATGCTTGGTATTACGTATGGATAGTGATTAATTGATAATTATGTTTTCAAAGTCTCAGATAATTGATTTCTAGTGTTTGGTTATAGTGAAAGTAATTGTTACGGTTATCTTATTATTCAGAGTAGGTCGACAAAACTGATTATCGAAGGCAAATTTTATAATACGTGCATTTAACCTACCCTGAAGACTTTTAACCTAATTCACTCCTCAATTCTTGTTCATCAGCAGTGCGTCTTGTGGGCTAGATCTTATTAATGCGTTTGTGTAAAAGTGTAACACCATGTCCTTGGTTATGACAAGCACGGGTATTTGAGCATGTACTAGCTCATCGAGCTACACTGTTTTGCAAGACGAATATGAATAAAACATAGTAACATACTACTATAATGGCTATGGGCAAAAAATTGTTTGGGCCATATGACGTATACGTTTTAACTAGTCTTAATGCCTTGATGGTTCCTTCCTTTTTTTTTCTTTTTCTTTTTTTTTCCGTTATGTCTTCATTAATGTACCTTTGTGTTTATTTTGGTTGGTTAACCTTAGATCATTCCAAACGTGGTGGTAGTTGTTGCTACATAGAAAAATGGAATGTTCAAAAGCCTGAACTTGATTTCATGTATTATTCTTCCGTTGAGAAATATAATGGTTTTTTGACGTACGGGTTTGTGATGCAAATGCACGTATTCTTGTAGTGATCCTTTGATGATGTTAAGGAAAAAAAACACGATGATTAGTTAACTTTATACAACTAATTTTGCTCAAGAACACTCATGCTGTCAGAGAACCAAAATCCCTGTCAAAAGCTACCAAATCTCCCTAAAAAACCAATTAGAGGGTGTTTGGCTTTGTGTTTTGAAGGTGATATTCTGATTATCGTGTTTTCAAGTAGTGCATAACCATATTCTTGTGTTGGGTATTCTGAAATTACTTATGATTACCAAATCATTAGGGGCCGTATATTCAGTTTAGGAGTAGCTGCAACAAACTGACTATCCAATTTAAACGAGATTTTTATATTACTTTGTATAACTTAGACTTTAACCGAATTCACTTGTTTATTTTTCACCAACAGGACTGCAGCGCACAGCCATGGCAGTCGGGTGAATTACAGCAGCAGCATTGTTGTTCGGGCACCAGATAAAGGCCGCCACCATTCTCGTTACTGTTTACTTCTGAAGAAAAGGACTTGCTAAAAACTAAATGTTTTGCCCCGTCAACAAGAGAAACTGGGAATCCATGAACAGAACTAACATACAACACCCTCCGAAGAAGAATCATAAACAATACTGTGGGGAACAGAAGTCATAAGTAAGGGAAAAGGTGATAAATAATTTAATTGAATCAGAGCTCGGAACTCATCTCTGGTCAAATAATTACCACCGACACTGCTGTGAGTGCATTCGAAAATCCAGGCAGGTAAGGTTAAACATACATCATTTTCTTGATAATTATTAGCCAATGCTATGTAGGGTTAGTAATGATTTTATCATTCGGTTTGTCTAGGGGCCTTCTCCTTCTCCTCAAGAAATCGACAAAATGTTGCATCACTATATTGCATTGTAACAAATTATGAGGAGTAGGTATAAACTCATACAGGACAATTTAGGGTTCAATACAATCAAATGCACCAATAACAATCACATTATTATGGGTCTCCATCATTATATACGAAGCTAGACTGTTTTCAAAGGTACAGTGGATTTTCTCATGATTAATTATTGATGTACAATGAATTCTGTCATGATTAGCGATGTACAATGAATTCGCTTCGATAATTATTTTGAACATATCATGAAAAAGTTCATAGTATGTTGATAATTTTGCGAAAAGTACTACAGGTATTATTTTGACAAAAATGGAGAGGCAATTTGGTTTGCGTCCACTTAATTTGGTTGACGCAAGTACAATTATTAATCTCACTGTTTTTTTGCCACTGTTGTGCATATTCCCGAACTAGATAACTAAATCGTATCCACATCTTATACATGTGTGTACGAGCGTACTGATGTACGTGTGTGCTGTTATGCGCCTTGTGGGCTACAACATGTTATTAATGCAATACTTGTTACTTTAAAATTTCACATCATATCTTTGGTTATGACAGCTATGAGTATGAGAGCCTGTACTAGCTCATTGAGCAACACTGTTTTGCAAGATGAAAATGTTTCTAAAGCAGATTAAAATGGCTTTAGTCGTAAGCTGGTTTGGCCACATGATGTATGCGTCTCAGAAATAGATTTATGCCTTGATGGTTGGTTTTTTTTTTCTTTTCTCTTTTGTCTTCTTTGGATGGGGAGGGCCGGACGAGACAAGGATGGTGGTGGCTAGCGCTAAAGCAAAATGGGTGAGGTCGGACTTGGTATAGTTGTACCATAAAGGTTATCAATCAATATAGAAAATGTATTGAAAAAAACATTGTTAAATCAATTCATACTTCGTGACAATTATTTTGGTGATCGAAATTCGACAAAGATTTACTCACTTACAAAGTATCTTAACTGATCTGGATATGGTGTTTGTTTTGCAATTTATGTTTATGGTTTTGATAATATGAGAAAACAAATATGATTACCAGAACGTAAGAAAATAAAAACACAATCTACAGGACAGAATCACAGAATGAACATAGTTAATGACCAGTAAATGAAGCACATCTCTAGGTTCCTAGATCTGATCCAACAAAACATCACCCAACTGCTTATTGTTAAGAAACCTAATCCCTTGTTTAGCACAGTAGTTCCGATTAATTGCTAGTTTTCCATGACTTGATTGGCTGTGTTTGGCACAAAGCTTATTGAGGTTTGAGCTTTCAAAATAAGCTTTGTTTGTCACACAGGCAAGAAATCATTTTGTTATTTTTATCCGATTGATCAGTTCACCATTTTTAATTTTGTTAGCGTCTAAACTTTTTTATCACAGGCGCGGGTATCCTGCTAGTATACATAAATGTGTTCACGGGTCTAATGAACACGACCCGTTTATTAAAGAGGTTGACGTGAAGTTTAATCTTAACGCAAATGTGTTTAACTTCACGTTGGATACGTGTCATTTTAGCGTGCCGTGTGAAAAATTGGTAGATATATATATAAAATGAAAAATGAAAAATAAATTCGTATTGGCTAGGGCCCACATAAGAAAGTTTGTGTATAAAGCTCCACTTCCCATTCTCTTTTGTTTCTTCTTCTGTGGAGTGTTTCCCCGGATCTAGGGTTTAAAGTAAAAAGAAACACATAGTACCATTTTTTATCTTCTCCCTATTGCAAATCAAAAACCACCACCACCAAATAGATCAATCATTATATACGAAACTAGACTGTTTCTAAAGGTAGAATGGATTTTGTCATGATTAATTATTGATGTACAATGAATTCTGTCATGATTAGCGATGTACAATGAATTTGCTTCGATAATTATTATTTTGACAAAAATGGAGAGGCAATTTGGTTTGCGTCCACTTAATTTGGTTGACGCAAGTACAATTATTTATCACTCACTTTTCTTTGCCACTGTTGTGCATGTTCCCATACTAGATAACTAGATCGTATCCACACCTTATACATGTGTGTACGAGCGTACTTTTATTAATGCAATACTTGTTACTTTAGAATTTAACATCATATCTTTGGTTATGATAGCTATGAGCATGAGAGCCTGTACTACGCGACACTGTTTTGCAAGATGAATATGTTTCTAAAGCGGATTAGAATGGCTTTAGGCGTAAGCTGTTTGGCCATCTGATGTATGCAGTTGAGAAAGTAATTTGCAAAAGTTGTCTTTGTGGACTTGTGGTTTGGCCAAATTGCATGTTTCGTCCGTATGGTTCGTAAAGTGCAGGCGGCCTCCTTGTGGGGAAACCTTGAATCCGATTTCGTCCTTGGACAAAGCGAAACGACTAAAATACCCTCGTCTTCTTCCAGCTTTGCATTTTCCACCTTAATTTTTATTTTCTTTTAATTGATATTCATAATACCATCACTTTTTCCAAATTTATATAACCGACATACACACAAACTTTCTTTTACCCAAATCAAGAACACGCACTACCACCGTTTGCCGCCAGTAAAGAAGCAAACACGTTGGAGATTTTATAGATATGAAAATTGAAGGCTCAAATATGTGTTGTTTGTATCTGGTTCGATCTAGTTATGATATAATGAAGTTTTGATATAATGGATGGAATCACTCTTTATTTTGTATGTAAATATGGCCTTGTGGTTAGCACGGATGGGAATAAGCTCAATGAGACGGGTTTATTAAGAACAGTAAAGATGCTAAAGTTCAAGTTTTTCGCATGCTGTCATATGAAGTAGCAATACAAACCAAATTAAGCTTTGTCTATTAAATTTGTCAATCTACTCATTCAGTGTAGATTTTACCAACTCTGTGTGTGTGTGTGTTTTGATAAATTTCATAATTGAGAATTAATATGATGAAAAATAGCACATAATTTTTGATGTACTTTTATTAAATCTGAAAAATTGTTGAAGATTGTGAAGTGTTCTTCATTTTTTATTAAAAAATAATAGAAATTCAAAGGAAAAAGAAAGGAGAAGACGAGGGTATTTTAGTCATTTCACTTTGTCCACGGCGGACCTAAGGTTTCCTCACAGAGAGACCGCCCCGCCTCCACTTTCCGAACCATACCGATGAAACATGCAATTTGGCCAAACCGGACGTTTTTTGCAATTTACTCATTTTAAGAAATAGATTTATGCTTTGATGGTTGGTTTAGTTTTTTTCTTTTCATTTTTGTCTTCTTGGGAGGGGGAGGGCCGGAGGGGAAAACGATGGTGGTGGCTAGCGCTACAGCAAAATGGGTGACGTGGGACTTGATATAGTTGTATCATAAAGGTTATTAATCAATTTACAGTAGAAATTAAATGTTAACAATAAACTTCTTATTAAGTCTTTAATTATGAAATATTTAGTCTTTGAAGTTTGGGTTGGTTTTCTATCAGTTGTTTCTAACTTTCTATACACAGAAAATGTATTGAAAAAACATTGTTATATCAATTCATACTTGGTGAAAATTATTTCGGTGATCGAGATTCGACAAAGATTACTCACTTACAAAGTATCTTAGCCAATTTATGTTTGTGGTTTTGATAATATGACAAAACAAATATGATTACCAGAACAGAAGAAAGAAAAAAAAACACAATCTACAGGACAGAATGAACATAGTTAATGACCAATAAATGAAGCACATTTCTTGGTTCCTAGATCTGATCCAACAAAACATCACCCAACTGCTTATTGTTAAGAAACCTAATCCCTTGTTTAGTACAGTAGTTTCCATTGCTTCATTGATATATGAAAGATTTGATATAAAACGGGTGAGTCGTGTAACTTGCTAATAATCATTTTGATATTATAATCATTTCGTCATGTTTATTTAACTCATTTGACTCTAAATATGCTAAACTTTAGCTAATTTGTTACCTTTCATCAATCTAATTAACCTGTTATTAACCAATCTGTGAAAACTAAAGCCAACTTCCATATCGATGGCGTAGTAAGGAACGAATTCGTTGCTCAATCTAGGGATTTATAGGTTTAGATCTGGTTGTTTACCGCACTTCAATCAAATCTCTTTTTTAAATCAACTCCCAAATTGACAATCCATTACTTTTCCGTTTTCCACCATTTTCTCCTCATCACTATCTTGTCCATAAAACCCCATAAACCCCCCCCAGCACAACCACTTAAAAGTATCTCTCCCTTCAATTCCGAAAGAACTTGCAATCTCATCTGTTTATCATTAGTGGTGATTGTTTGGGGGTGTATCAGAGACGATTGGGCATGAAGTTTCTGAGGATCAAGAAACTATGGTTATATTGATTCTTGATGAATACAAGACATAATTGAGAGACGAAAGTGGCTAAGATCGTCGATTTCGCTTTACGTGTCTATAATCTTCCACAGAAGAGCATTTTCGGACAAGTAAGAAATCTGTTTTCATGCTTGTAAAGGAAGTATGGACATGTTGTTGATTCTTTCATTCTTACCACTGAAGTATGTATGGGTATTAGAGATTAACAGAAGTAAAAAAGATTTAGGATTTGTCAAATTACAATTGTTTCTAATATTTTTGTGGTGAAAGATTGGTGGAATATAAACTTTAAGATACGGTACTGAGGTGTGGATCGTTATACAGTTACAATGGCAAATAACAAGGCACGAATTGGGGTCAGGGACCACTGCGTATATTCAGAAAAAAAAAAAATTGAATGGCAGGAACATTCGATTCATATCGATAAGATATGATGATAGACATTAGGTCATGGTCTTCAAGGAGCCTATATGTTAGTACCAAACTAAAAAAAAATAAAATAAAAACCGAATGGAGAATATATATAAACCATGAAATTAAATTCGTATGGGGCTTCAGTGTTGGAAATAATCGAACCAGCCTAATACAAGGTATGTCATCTTCTAGATATTTGAAAAATTGCATGATTCCTCTGCGCTGGCTATTAAGGCTCTTGTATGATGAAATGCTTATCATGGCCAATGATGCTCTCATGTGTGTTGGCTATTGATTGGGGAAAATTAAAGATATTTAACGGAGCCCTATCTAAAGCCTTTCATGTCATTCCTTAAACGATGAACAGGTGCTTTGATGACATCAAGATCCCACTGTTATCTTGGTGGGTACTGGAGTCCCGATCAATCCAAATCTTGTGCTTAAATCGCGGTAAAGAAAAATTGATTTAATCATGGCTGGGTGTATTGAATTGGATCGGGGCGCATGAACTTGGTAACTGACTAATAATTAAAAATATCTTGTGAGCGTATATCGAGACATGTTTGTTCATTGGGCTATAAGGAGCTCCTGCTATTGTGAGCTTGGAAGCAAGCAGAAAGTGGCTCATCGGGCAAAATTAGTAGTCTCCTTGGGTACTATTGACTTCCTTGTCAGATTTGCAGTATATTGGATTAGTTCGTAATGGCCATGGAATCAGAGAAAGTCTGTGTGACTTACCAAAGGTTAGTACTATTATATCAATGATCATTACCGAATAACATGTGTTAAATAGGGAAAAGTTTATTGGATTTCGAATTATAGAACTAGAACCAAGAAGGGTCCAATGAACATATGACAGAATGATATTATTGTGAATGGCAATCTTCTGATGATGAATCTGTAGGAGAAGAAAAAAATAATTCAATTAACTGGGTGATGCGAATGATCAGTGTTTCATGGAGTCTTAGAATGCTTCAAGAATGATGGAATATCTATAATAAGCACGTTATTTAAATGAACATAGAGAATCTGCAGTTCCTCAAGATAAAGTAATTATGCAGTAAGGAATACCTCTTTAGGTATTTACAAGCATGTCTGTAAATAAGCAAGATAATGGAAGTGAAAAGGCGGGTAGCAGGATGGCGATCCTTCTCACCTCCCTGGTTCACTCAAGAGTGTAATGTTTGAGTGTTAGTGTTAATCAGCTCCTGTGGCATTCTGATATCAGGTTCGCTAAAAATGTATAGGAAGGGGGATCTAAGATCAAAATTTGATATTAATAGAAGGCGTAACGGAGAATCCTTATTGGCCTATATAAACTTGAGGATCCAATTATGGATGTTATTGAAAACTTGGTGGATAAGTCGGACAAACTATGGGTATACAATCATGGCTCGAGATGCAAGGGAAAAAACTTAAAAGAGGATATTGTAGTCCTCTCATGTAGACGAAGAGATGTCCACGACTCTATAATAAATGAAAATGTTATAGTCTTTAAAAACATTCAAGGTCTTGGCCAATCGATGTCCTAAGAACAATGGAATTCATGGGAGTTAAATACTAAGAATAAAGATTAACTTTGTTGCAAAATTACAAGAATACATAAGTTGGAGTAGCATGTACAGTCTTAATTTTCTATCAAATGATTTATGGGGTAAATTCTTATTTCGCGACTTTATCTGTTGTTAGGTTCTTCTGTTGGTCTTATTCTGTCAGTAGGAGATTTACTATGTGAGTAAGGGATCCAATCAGCTTTGCTAAAGATATATTAATTGGCCACCATGATTCTTGATTATTTGAGTTGTGGCGATGTATCGTGGTACTTGGCTTTCTCACTAAGGTTATTGTTTGTTTCTGATTTATATGGCTTCCTCAAAGTATATCTCTGGAGAAGTCAAGTAAATCTCTATGGGAATATATACACACATAATTATGTTGAGTACAGAGGGAAGAAGAGGAATTAGCATTTATATTTTAGGCGATTTTCAATGAATTGAAATCAAACAAGAAAGGTTTGGGAGTAAAAAAAGCAACGATTTTTAATGAAGACCTACGGTCGGCCAATAGCTTTTAATCACTTCATCTCATATTGCTGTAGGGGGCTTACTGATACTTCCCCTCTTTAAGAGGATGATGTCGTTATTAGCTAATTGAGGCTATCAAATTCGTGAAGATGAGATCGCATATGGAAAATGAGTATAATTGATAGGTTATTTAAATTACTTAAGGTTTATGCTTCTAAAGATTTCTTCTCTGTCAGCTATTTGTCTTGGACAAGGGTGCATATATTCCAGATCACAAGAACCCAAGTCATTATGGGCGCGAACGCGTTGTTACTGGATTAAGGGCCACCCCGTTTACGTGGTCTATGCATCATGGTTATCATCAATATAGAAAGGTTTATGATAAAACCTCATTAAAGGATTCGTGGAGGCCATTCAACGTTCTACAGAATCTAATAAGGATTATTCTTCTAAAGAAAGAAGCTTTTGGCAGCTTAAGGAGCTTCAATAAAAGAGTGGTGTAAAAGATGTATGCATAAAACGCTCTAATGATACTTGTCTTTTCTATCAAAGGCTCGTAGGGGTTGTCTGATCATTGGACAAGTTATTTCGATAAATGGGGCTTAGCAACTGAGAAGAGTTAGTCATCAAATGAAAAGATTTCATCCCGTCTTTAAAAGGAGCTTCATAATATTTAACAAAAGCACAATGTCTTTTAAAGCTTGAGCTCAGAGTGAGCTTCATGAAAGTCACAATGTGAGATGGGGCCATTGAAGGGCGATGAAAATTACCTAAATATTTTTTCCCACGCATGGGATAAGTTAATAGTATAATAAGATCGGCAACTTGGCTATTGCGAAAAGAAGGATGATCTCATCAGATAGGAGTTTGGATTGACGATACCTTGCAAGGTTATAAAACGGAATTCTGCATGCACTTTGCCAAACGAAATTTGATGAGTTCGTCAGTCATATCTGAGTCCTAGCGCTTTATTGATATTGATAGTCATGTTGTTCAAAAACAAAGCCTTCTCCTGAACGAGTGGATAACTTGTAGTGTGATGTTACGTTTGATGAGATCAAGAAAGCGGTTTGAGATTAGCGGAAGCCTATAAATCGCACAGGCTATCCGAACCTTATTTCATCTTCCATTCAATGTTGAATTTATTCGATACTTTTGGATGAAAAATTCTTAAGCAAAGATTTTGTTAATAACAGCGATCCGCGAGAGTTTTTCATCTCAAGTATAGTTCCCCCATCTCTAGGTATGTTAATTCATGCCTTCATTTGGCTCTAATCCCTAAGGAAACATGAAGCTTGAAGTTTTGTTGAAAGGAGAATAGCAGGGACCCTAATTAGGGGTATTTAAATGTAGGTGGTCGTTGTGTGCTGTGGGTAGGTGTGTGGTCCTCATTGGGTTTTTTACTAGATCGTTCTAAGATTTTGGCTGAATCGCTTAAGTATGGTAAAATCTGAGCTTATTAGTGATGTTCAAAATATTCTGGCTTTGAATCCATACCGTCAAATTCTTGACGGAATCCTATTCATCTTAAAAGCTTATTTTCTGATGGTGCAAGAGCTCATAAATCTAAAGCCATGATTTTTAAAGTGGATTTTGAAAAGGTCTTTTGAATTCTGTGAAGATGGGATTTCTTAGATATTATTTTAAGAAACTTTGAGGTTGTTGCATAAATCGAGTAGGTATTATTCAAGGATGTCTATACGTCGCGGCTATAGAATCTATTCTGTTAATTGGATAGTCCGAAACACGCATGAATTTAAGTTTCCACAAGGGATTTGATTAAGCAAGGAGACCACCTTAATCATTCCTTATTTGTTCATCTTAGTTAGTGGAAATTTGCATCTTTCTTTCAATAATATCCATAAATGCTGATCTTTTTATAAAGGGTATCGATTTGATGATACGTTTGCCATGTTATCTCATCTTTTCTATGCTAAAATAGATGACGCAGTCTACATTGGGCAGAAAGGGAGAATAGAGGCAAACAATCCTTACGCAATAGTTCGTATTTCTCAAATGCTTCTTTTTGGACTTCGATCGAGTCTTCAATCAATATTCAAAAGAGTAAACTCATATATTAGCATTGGAGTCTCAAATGAGGAAGATTACTGACTACAACTAACATGTATTGGTGTTCTATACTTATTTCCACACCCGTTCTCTTATTCTGTGTCAAGGTAGGGAATTGTCTCAGTCTAATTCAGAAAGGGCTTATTGGGATAGATAATTGGTATAGGTTTCTAACAATTATTCAAAATGTAAAAATTAAGGACTACTTTACGCGTTGGAGACGTCTACGGTTAATCCAAAGTCTGTCCTTAACGCAACGTCCTATCATTTAGCAACCTATCATTAATCATATGTCGCTTATAAAGGCTCCTTTGGTGTTGCTTTCTTGAGCTTGAATCCCTTCTCAGAAAATTTTTAATGTGGCCCTAAAGATATAAAATGAAAAGAAGATTCTCTATATTAGTTAGGTAACAAAATTTGGCTTCTAAACAAAGAAGGAGGGTCTATGTAGATTGATCCAGCAATCATTGCTTCGCTGAAATAGATTACCCATTATTATTTAAGTGGGAATTAGGTGAGAATTATTTCGGCAGGATGCATCCCTTTTGGCAACGTCTTATATAGCTGTTTTATATGATTGCGATATTTCGTACTCTCCTTTTAGTCACAAGACAGGTTCGTTTCCAGTTTATCCCCCTTGGAATTTTATCTTGAAAAGAGCCTCGAATTCTTTGTACCGCAAAAGGAATAACCTTCTTGGCTCTTTTGTAAAAGAGAAAGTGGGAAACGAGGTGCGAACACTCGATCTATTGGGAAATTGTTGGATTAATGATGTCCCCACGTTAATCAGATCTTTTCCTCGTTTATATTCGTTGTAGGCACAAAAAGGTATTATTGTAGCAGATAAACTCATTGATAGCTTCGTGTTGGTTGCTATACTTTTCGAAAACCGATCCCGTGGTAAGGGGGTGAAGGAAGAGCACATCAACCATCTAGATAGTGTTGAACTTGTTGGGATCGTAAATATCTTTATCACCTTCTGCAATGACGAATGGACATGGCTTCTTGTGGGAACAATTACTTGTTAGATATTCGGTTTTCACTCCGCTAAGAACCAATTTGATGATGATATACTTTTACCTTTCTGTTGGTGACTTAACTAGATGGGATGAAAGTGGGTTGTCCAATAAAGGTATAAGTATTTTAAAAGCGGTGTTAAATAGTTTTGTTTGGAAATGAAGGCACCCCCCCGAGACTTAACCTTTCACTTCGTGGGATTGATATTCCTTCTATTAAAGACCCAAATGTGGTTTAAGCTGATAGAATCACTGCTCGCAAATCATCTTTTCTACTCTTTAATATTAGAGCTCGGACTATATGGCGTAAAATTGCTCGATGGTGGTGGAAACTGATATTCCAATAATTTTCTTGTTAGCGAAGAATGGATTAAGCTTGGTTCAAAACTACTCGGTTTTCTAAATGTTCTAAAACTTCACAATGAATGCTATAATGTGTCTTTTATGTTAATGTGGTAGGATGATTAGGAAATACCGGTAAACAAAGCCAAAGTGCTTATTGATGATCAATCTCATCGCGCGTGATGGAACATCTTTTTGATGATATGTTTCGTACGTACTTTTACTTATGGAAGTTCTCAAATAAGAATGTAAAAACAATATTGAATTTGATGTTCTCGGCGATAAATGTCCGGAAATTCCAGATCCCCTTTTAATTTCTATTTCTAGCTCCTTTGTCAAGCTTTTTTAATAATATACAATTGCCTACAGAATCAATCAGTCAAAAAAAAGAAAATCATATCGTCAGTTTATTCTTAAAACTCATTTGACTCTAAATATGCTAAACTTTTGCTAATTTGTTACCTTTCATCAATCTAATTAACCTGTTATTAACCAATCTGTGAAAACTAAAGCCAACTTTGATGGAAAAAAGGAGTAGCAAAAAGCATAAAATTAGTAATATCATTATCATAATCTCTCATAAAAAAGTGGTGACAAAAAGATATATCAGAAAGCAATCTTTATGATATTATTCCACTCCACTGTTTTAAAAGCATGAAAAACATCAATGATGATATATGGCCCTATCAACCAACTTTCCAGACAAACCACACCTAAACTCAGATGTTTTCTTTCTTTTTTCCCCATTTACACCAAAACACACACTAACACACATATACACAAAGACATACTCGAAGCCGGTGCCGTAGCTAAACTAGCGGAGACCCTGTACAAAAGCTTCTGAGATTACTAAACATGGCGACCAAAGATATATTGTAACGATCTAGCATTGAATATTTTGAGCTCATCGTCACTCTCAAGTAGACTTTAACAAATATTTAGAACATAGTTACATATATCGTAAACATTTTGATGTTGGAAGTGAATTTTGAGGCACCAAGAATATAAAGGATCATAGATTTTGAGGCCTTTTAAACATCACGGCCCTGTGCGATTGCAAACCTCACACGCCCTCCTCGTATACGACTCTGCTCGAAGCAAAAGGTATGTATGTGCGTACCCTTTAAGTCGTAGAAGTATATTTCATAGACTTTTGACAGTTTAAAACTAACTGCATACCCTTCGACAAATTTCCTATAAGCACACTTTCTAAACACTACAATCAAGACACATTAAAACACACACATTTCTCACACTAAAACACACAAACACATACACCAAAGAACACACCAAGTCTTAAGAAACACACCAACATAGACACCAAAACACAGACTAAGTCCAAGAAACACAGACAAACACACTAAAACACACACACAGATTCCTTACTTTGTGGTGACCGAAAAATATGGACGAATCATGGCGAAAGAGACTCGGAACACCATCAACAACAACAACAAACCTTCCTCCAAGAAGATCAACAGAAGACAAACATCATCATCAAACTACTCTAGATCCTGTCAACTTTGATGACGTATTCGGTGGACCCCCACATAGCATACTTACCCGCCAATACTCACTAGACGATCATTTCACTAAAAACATAACATTTGAAGACATCATATTTCGAAAACCAAAAGTTTGCATGGAAAGAAATGATAGCAGGATGTTGCCAGAGTTTAGGATTCCTGCGAGTCATGGAAGGAGAAGAAGTGATCATGAGGAGTTTTATAGTGATATATTTGGTGATAGTAGTAGTAGTTCAAGGTTTTCAAGATCGAGATCTAAGTCCAAGACGAGTTTGAAGTCAAATTCTTCTTCGATATTGAGTTCTGAGGAGTTGAGTAGTCCCTTTCGGCATGCGGGTGTGGATGATGATGATGATGTTTCCTTTGCTTCTTTTGCTTCTAAGCTCAGGTAGTTATGCAGTGACCGTTATAGATTACTGTAACGGTCACTGTTTTAATATTTATTTCACTATATTAGTATAACAAATATTCTTTTTTTTAAAAGTTGAATTTTGTGTTTTTTTCATGTTCATGTTAGATTATCCAACTAACTTTTGTCATTTCATTAATTAAGTCTCTAACCTTATTTTCAGTAATGATTTAACCTCCTAAAACTTTTATCATTTCTGACCCAAATACAGTGAACATTGATGCAGAAAAAAACAAAGAGACTAAACCAATTGCCAAAGAAAAAGTTGGTTAACCCTACAATAAAGTTGACAATTGGTTGGATTTGACTACTATCGACCATATTATTATTCATAACATGATTAAAAGGACATCATGGGGCCGAGATTCGTACCCATGACTTCCATTCTATGAAGTATGTTCCGTGTTATTTAAGAATATCATACCTTAATTGGAGCCTTTGTTTTAAGTTAAATATAATTAGTACCCTTATTTGTTTTATGTGTTTTCAAGTCGAATTATCATTTAACTAATAGGCCATACCTATGCAGTGTTTAGCTGGTTCCTATAGGGTTGATTCCAAGGTGATATAGTTAGAACAGACTCCCAAAGTAATGGTGAGCAAGAAACGGAAGAAATACCGAAAAACTATAATTTGGTGAGACCAAATTGATGGTTCTGTTATCTGTTGTGGTGTGTGTCAAGATAATGACATAAAGTTTAATAACGTTCACATATCTTAGAAACTTATTCGATCAGTATTTTCAACCTTTAACCAATCAGGGAGTACTATAGTTGCTAAAAAACGTAAGAAAAGCATTATATTGTGTTTGCGTAAGCGATAATAGAATTGCACCTGCAGTTTTAGTAGTTAAACTCCTCACTCTGGCTATCACAATTCACAAGTTACTTACAGAAATTTCATTTATGTGTAGGCCGATAAATGTAGCATCTAAATGGAACACATCACAGAAGATGCACGAGGTACATGAAACAGCAAATAAACAACCAGACTCTCCTTGCAATTCTCAGTCCTTTGAAAGCGATTATATACACAACCTTAAAGGCAGCTACTCTGGATTCTCACAAAGAGTTTCATCCCCGGGAATGACTAGTTATGGGCCTCATTCATATGCAAGTGTCAGAGAGTCAATTGAGGATCTGCAAGTCAACTCTCCAGCGTCCATAGTCTCCTCGCTTAATCAGGATCAAGAGGATGAAGTAAGCACAATCTATGAAGAAGATGATGAAGTTATGAGCTCCTACGTTATTGAAATAAATCCTACTAATAGGGAAAGAATCCGTGAAGGGCATGGCGTAGATGAGGCAATTGCTTGGGCTAAGTGTCAAACGCGTACTTTAGAAACAAAATGGAACAATAAGGAAGATGAGGAACACGAGTGTCCTGGAGTAGAAGGTGATGTAAAGGGTATTTTCAGTTAACTTTTATGGAATTGGTTTCAGAATTTGCCAAACACTCGTACATCTGTCTATATCAATTTCAAACAGTAGAAGTACATCTAAAGCGGATTTCCTAAAAAGTTGATTTACCTGATTTTGAATATTAGTATTACATGATCACTATCAAGATGCGCATCCAAAAAAACCAATAGCATTATTACGTGAGACTCTACACATTTGGTTTAGGTTCATATGTTCTGTTTATTTTGCAGAAGTTCCCGGTGTACATAAGGTTCCTGAAGTTCAGATAGCAAGACATGGATCACGAGAATCACCTTTGGTAATATTTTAGAAGAGTGTATGATATAATTAACCTCTATATTTGAAGTCACAATAGATACATAATAGTATTTGTTGGGAACATTCATTACATGGATTATGCTATTTCTGACATAGATATACATTTATCTCGTTGTGGCGTTAGGGATAATCCATAATATGTGTTTCCTGTCACTTTGTTTCACTTTCAGCTAGATAAACGCAAGGAACGGATAACGGAAGAACCATTACTAGAGGTAGAAATAGATGAAAGCCCACGTGTAGAGGTAAATTTTTCACGGGTAGGAAAGTAATTTACACTGAAGATGGGATATGTAATTAGGCTTTTAGGAGTAAACTTTATATATAATCTAAAACCTCCTCCTTAATGCATTAGTACAGATGGAACTAGAGTTACTGGATGAGGATATAAAGTTGTGGTCAGATGGAAAAGAAGCAAATGTCCGACTGCTTTTATCAACACTACATCACGTAAGCGGATATCATAGCTTATCTAATATTGATTATTTGCATGTTTAGAACACGTATGCAAACAACCACAAATTGGCCTAGTCTTGATTGAATAAATTATTAATCCTGGCTGAATGTAGATTCTATGGCCGAGTAGTGGCTGGATAATGATACCTTATGCAAACCTCAAGGAAAGCTCAAATGTAAAGAAGGCTTATCAAAAAGCTCGATTATGTCTGCACCCTGACAAATTGCAGCAACGAGGTGCTACAATCCCGCAAAAGTATGTTGCTGAGAAAGCATTTCCAATCCTACAGGTAAATCTCTTACTAAAAGCTCTTAAATCAGCTTAAACCACTATGGAAGTTATTAATGGCCCGCAAGTTAAGGCTTATGTGGGCCGGGTTTAACTTGTTGCAATTTGTGACATTTTTTTATCATGTTTTTGGTTAGGATGCATGGGCTGCTTTCATATCTCAAGATGTTTGTTCATCATTAACATGAAAAAGGGATGCGGATATGCAAGAATCTGTGTGGACATATTTAGAGACGTATATAACTATATATATCTATGGGAGCCATCACTGATACAAAGCGGAAACATAGCTTCTGAAACCGACACCTGAACTATTTGCACTGATTTTTCGGGTGGATGATGATAGTAAATGCTGATGTGTAAGAAGAAAAAAAAAGTATATGCTTGTATCAGGTAAGGACTGTGACGTCTTGATTATAATTTTGGCGTTTTTCTTTTCTTGAATTTGTGGGGTGCTCTTGTGTTCAGTGAGATACTGAGTTATTAGTCTGAACTAATAAATGTGAAACGGTTTTGTGATAGTTGTGTACAATTTTTTTATGTTGGAAATGTCTTTACTGTTGACCTCATTTTGGTTCTTCTTGGTGTTTATTACTTTATGATCTTTTGCTGTTGTTTTATCTGTTCGTCTGATCACGGGGATCAAACTTGAATGAGATAGGTTTTCAAGTTCCAACTCATTTAGAAACCAAAGCATGACTTGCCTGGGAGGCAAGTCAAGCATGACCGACGTCCAAGCAAAGCATGAACCAACGTATTGACCAAAAACATAAGCTAAATAATAAGGCACATGACCATTTCAGACCAAATACGACGACTAATAATCTACTCACTCTGATGATACGTTGTGCTTAGAAACATTATACCAAGGTTTCTGTCATTGTATTTTGTGAGAGCATAAACAAATCCAAACATTAGCTTATATATTACATTTTTTTACAGCTAAGCATTTCAAAAAACATAAGCAGTTTAAATAAGCAATCTCATACACCCTATAGATTACAATTCAGATTCCTATCACTAAAAAGCTTTATGCAGGGACTATCAATGTAAAAATAGAAAGTCAAAGGGCTTACATGTGCATTAAGTAAAACCTGAGTGATGAGTGAGAGTGGTTCATTCCACAATAGATTGATTGGTAGTAACCTGATCCATAAAATCATCCAACAGCCAATAGTTTTTTAGCAAAACTATCCTACTTATTCCACACTCTTTTCACAAGATAAATAAATATATAAGCAGATCAAAATAACCAAAAAGAACCATCCAACAACACCATGGCTGCAGCTGCAGCAACAATGACAGCATTCCACTCATACTCACCTCAAGAACAACAAACACAAGTACCACAAACATCAGACACACCTCAACTTTCCAAGAAACCAAAAACCCTTCTCCATAAACACCCTCTCTACACTCCTGTCCATAGAAAACTGTCCATGCAGTTCAGAGAAAAAATCTTGTGTCTTGAAGTTATGGGAATTGATTCAGGCAAAGCTCTTTCTTTAAACCCTTTGATACATTCAATTACACTTGACTCCATTCATGACATTGTCAGTTTCTTACAGTCTAAAGGCATTCTCCAAAAAGACCTTCCAAGAATCATTGGCATGTGTCCCAAGATCCTAACAGCTAATATAACAGATGAACTTAATCCAGTTTTCAGCTTCTTGTCTCATAACCTCAAAGTCCCAGATTATAGTTTTAGAAAAGTGATCAATAAATGTCCAAGACTGCTAGTTTCTAGCGTCGAAAACCAGCTAAAGCCTGCTCTTTTTTACCTTCAAAGGCTTGGCTTTCGCGATTTGGAGGCATTGGCTTATCAAGACTGTGTGTTGTTGGTGTCAAATGTGGAGAACACATTAATGCCAAAGCTGGATTACTTGATTAGTCTTGGCTTTTTAAAACCGGAGGCGGTTGAGATGGTTTTGAGGTGTCCCGGGTTGTTTACTTTTAGTCTTGACAACAATTATAAGCCGAAATTCGAGTTTTTTGACCAGGAAATGAAAAGGGATATGAAAGAACTGAAGGAGTTCCCCCAGTATTTTGCGTTTAGTTTGGAGAAGAGGATAAAGCCAAGGCATTTGGAGGCTATGGAATGTGGGGTTAAGATGTCTTTACAGCTTCTACTCAAGACCACTGATGAAGAGTTTGCAGAGTTATTAAAGCAGAGAACAAAATCAATTGTTATGTAAATTCTATTTCTTTGTAAGTATTGGAAAATCACTCGTGTTTATGGCAATTGTTACTATTTGGAAATATGCAATGTCAACATGAGCAAGTATTAGCTAAACGACTTGTAAACCGGCGTTAAAAATAATGAAATCTCTACAATTAATTTGTTATTGCAATTCCCGATAGCATGGCATTAGACAAGTAAATTATACGTTAACCAAACTACTAGTGAGTCAGAAGTTTGAATAATATTACATTACGAAGTTTGTTGTTCAAGTTCAGGCGATGTCATGTATGATAAAACAAGAAAAATCCACACTTGGGGGATTAATCTAATGTACAATAAAGTTCAAAATGGAAACAGTAGTTGGGCAAGACGAGAATTGCCTCTAACCATCCAAAATCCAATTACGAAGGTAATGGAGCACCTGCTAAGGAAGGAAAATTGCAGTTATAAAACAATTAACAAAAAAGAAAGATCATTTTACCATTTTAAAACCGTAAAGAGGCGGGACTTCAAATAAGGGGGTGTATGAATGTGACTTTGGAGTCAATTACATGATATTCGATAATAAAAGGTATTCTTTGGATAATGACCAAAGATTAAATGGACAAAAAACTAGTTAAAAAAAGACTGGTAATTTTAATTTAAAGTGAAAATGGTTATCCAAAAATGACCATTTGACCCCCAAATAATTATATATAATTCAAAACAGAGTTTGTTTATCCAAACACTAAAGATCAAATATTACGACTTCTAGTCACAGAAATCAGATAACGAGCTCGATAACGCACCCAAACAAAAGTCAATTACCCTCTACAATTAGAGATATCAGTCTTCGTCAATCCAATAGTTCAATACTATAAAAATTGCATGCTTTTGGTAAAAAAGAGGAGTCTTATTTAATGAAATGTGATTCAAACTAACCGTTCAAATCCCCATTGGCCTCGTCTCCATTTCTCCACACAATATCCTTCAGTCCCGTTGACAGGTTCTTGTAAAACTGCAAAATCATTGATAGGATAAAAGGTTAGAAGATTTAAAAAATATTTCTCATTTCCTTGTCGCCAAGCAATATCAAATTATTTTTGATATGAATCTAATTCACAAGTGAATTTCACATACCTTGTGAAATTCCAATGTGTCGCCTCCAGCCTTGCGAACCTCAACCATGTGCAGCGAAGGTGCCACTTCAAAAATCTGTAAAGGGTAATGTTGAAATCGACATAAAGTTTAAAACCCAACGTTCTTTCACAGGTGGCAAAATAAAGAGTCAAGCTGTTTGGGTAATATATCAAACGAGTTCGGGTCAAATTGATTCTTGAACACTTCTTTTCTGCTGTTTGAAGCTTTTTTAGCATAAAGATAAATCTAAATTTTTTATTAATAACGATTTAATAGGTTGTGTGGATTGAAAAGAGTAAACAACATGTTGCAACTATTTGACCCTTTTTCGATTAAAACATAATCCAAATAAATCCATTCGTAAAGCATACGGGTCAAAGTCGTGACCTTTGATTACTTCTTTTCTAGAAATGATGACACAGATATAAGAAGTAACATACCTCGGTTGCAACAGATAAGTGGCCCTTGCGTCCAGTCTTTTCGCCTTGAAGTTTCAACTATAGTGCAAACAATTGGTGGTTCAACATTAGAGCTTCAACAACAGATCAACTTTAACTTCTTTCTGGTTGAGATATGCATTCGAAAGAAACACATTTATTACCTTGTAGTTGTTTTTCTTCACCTCAAATCCCAAAGGTCCAGCAGCTTCTTCAATTTTAGAGATAATCTCATTGGCAGGACATTTTGATGTAAATCTTGTTTCACGTTTGACAAGCCCCTGTCCACCAAACAGAATGTTAAATTCCTTTTAGTTCCGCAGTTGATCCTAACTAAGATTTACATTTGAAAAAAAAATCCAATGATCCGAATCAGCAAAATGGTGTAATAATCAGATTAACTCTATCAGAGCATTAACTGCAATAAAACTGGTCGTACCCGTACATAGTGTGTGGATTGCTTCTACTGTTTGAAGTTATAAAATAGTAGAGGTATATAATGACTACAAAAGACATTTCTTTGTAAAAAATAAGGCATTTTGTGGGATGGGAACAAAAGTGTCTCGATAAATATTCAACTTAATTAGTTATCCCCTAAGATTATCAGTTTTATTGCAGTTGTCTACTACCCGATTATCCAAGCATTGGATGATCAGAAGCATAAATGTTTAATCAAACGTAAAATTCTGATCAAGAATCAGGTCCAAAATGAAAACCAAACACCCCTATTGCATGATTAGCAATAAAACAGGCCATTTGAAAGACAAAGATTTAACATACCATTTGTTTTTCAAATAGAGAACTGAGGTTGAGACCCTGAGATTTAGAAATAAGCTCAAATGCATTCATAGTGACGGGTTGAGCTGGTCGTTCATCCCGCCTCTCCACAACAAGGATTGGAGATTCCTATAATCCAGCAAATACAATATAACCACCATCAAAAGGGTATAATTGTAAAAGTAGCAACAACAACAATACCCAATCCCGCCGGAGCGAGGTATGGGGAATTGTAAAAGTAGCAAGTGAGCAAAAATTACCGAGGCTTCATTGAAAATAGCATCCACGTCGACTAGACTGATTTCCTCTTGTTCAAACCTAGGGGCCACATATCCTTTCTTAAACCATTCATTTTCAATGACTTCAGCCGTTGTGATCCGCTGTCAGTGAGATGACAGATAAATATATGTATTCATTTCAAATCTTTTTTAAAGATTATGGCAAAGACAAGTGGACATACAGTCTCAGGATTAGGATCCAAAATCCTTTTAATTAGCTTCTTTGCACTTGCGGAGAACCATGGAGGACATGAAAAATCAGCCTTGAATATCTGAAAGAAAAAAAAAAGAAACTTGATTACAAAAGGTACATTTGATATTCGATACTAGAAGTCAAAAAGTCAAAATAGGATACCTTCTTGTATAACGCCATGAGGTTTGACTCTTCAAAAGGCAGATAGCCAGCCATAAGAACGAAAAGAATAACACCACATGACCATAGATCAGCCTTAGCTCCATCATAACCCTTGTTGTTGATTACCTAGTGGAGTACATAACCAAACCCTGAGAAAAGTGGCTGAAATCAACATCACTAAAGTATTCACATATGCGGGAGCATTCTATAACTTACCTCAGGAGCAACATAATTTGGCGTCCCACATGTTGTGTGTAGTAACCCATCTTCCTACGAGAAGAATGACCATAAAGTGTATTCAATCTCCCTATCTTATTATAATATTATATGATATACGTATAAAGTAGTGGCTAAAGATAAAAACAGACTTATAAACATATAATCAACCAATGTAAATATGACACTCACTCGAACTTGCTGTGGGAGTGCACTCAATCCAAAATCAGAAACCTTGAGACAGCCACTTGCATCCAACAGTAAATTTTCAGGCTGCAAAATACCGTCATTTAGAACCCTGACTGTCAAGGGATGCTTGACATGTATAAATTTAACCGGTTTAACCAGTTTCCATTCTAGCTAAAATAAGTTTACAAAATTTACCCATTGGAACCGTTTAAGATTTAAGATAACATATAAATAGAAGAGTCAGCATTCCACCTCTATTTAGTAGTCACTAATGACGGTAAGGCGGGATAAAGAAGATTACCTTGAGATCTCTATGGAAAACACCACGACTATGACAGTAATCGACTGCATTAATAAGCTGCTGAAAGTATTTCCTTGCTTCATCTTCTTTAAGTCTGCCTCTAGTTGCCTGAAACAAGGCATAATCTTTTATTATTGATATGCCTATCGTGAGTGCATGAGAATTCCAAGTTACCGTAAACTTACAATTTTGTCAAATAGTTCACCACCAGTTACAAATTCCAAAACAATGTATATTTTTGTCTTGCTCGCCATAACCTACAATAAAGCAGCTTAAATCACACATTCATGATTCATAGTGAGTTAGTAACTACACAAGTAACATTCACAAATGCGTGATAACGTCAATACTTTAATTTATAAAATCTTTACAACTAACTTCAAGATAGTAATTGAGACCTTTATCCACCATAAATTGGCAAGAAAGGAAGGTCGATATAAGTAAGCTAGTTTAACCGACCACTGACGCACTATAGGGCTTAAGTCTTAACTGCAGTGCGTGCGTAATTAATGACAGGACTCTAATCTCCCTATGTTACAAGAAGATTTCAAAGAAATTGCGCGATAGTTAATCTCGACATACCCTAGAATAAATAGAATATTTTCAATGTTCCCTATTATCTATCTCCATAATAAGTCAATCTCTTCAATACTTGGTTATATCGTTAACTAAAGAAGAAGATGAGAACAATAAATAAACTCTCATGAAACAAGTGAATCCCGTGGTTCCATCAATAAAAGGTGGGCTTCCAAAACCAGTTTCAGCTACAAAAGCATTGCATAATTTGTCGATGCAAGTCAATACAAAAGTCCCTAATCTAGGTAAAAATACTACTTTACATAAGATTAACATCAAAAAACATCTAAACCGAAACAGAAAGAGATCAAAACACAAAGTAACTAACCTCGTACATCCGAATCACATTCGGGTGTCTGATTAGTTTCATAGTTGATATCTCACGTTTGATCTGCAAAATTCCCAAAAACAAAACATCACATAAACAACTACTTTCGGATCATAAAAGTCAACTGAGGTCAAAACACTCGGATCAAAAACCGCGAACAAGTCAACGATCCTATACCTGAGTGATCATCTTATGCTTAAGCACTTTTTCCTTATCAAGAATCTTAATAGCAACATTCTCACCAGTCTCAACATTCCTAGCAAATTTCACTTTTGCAAATGTCCCTTCACCTAATGTCCTACCAAGCTCATATCTCCCCACTCGAGTTCGAGACGGTCTACTCGACGCCATCTTAACCTTAACCCTAACCTTAAAACAACCTTAATCCTAACCTTAAACAACCTTAAACTGTAAAAAAAGTATATCTTTTTTAATACCCTTTTTTGTATACAGATAAATATACAAGTATTGATAATCTTTATTTATTATTATAGATCTTTTTTCAAGATCTTTCCAAATATGATATAATCTTTATTCCAAAATTACTCATTTATTCAAAGAAAAAAAAATTATTTCCTAATCAAAATCGCTTCTTTTTACAAGGTTGCCATACTTGAGATCTTGACACACTCATCTTCCCTAATTTTTTATAAAAATTAAGAAAAAAAAACCCTAAAACAATATAACCTCGTATGAATCGAAAATTTTGAAGATTAATTCGACATGGGTATTGGCTAAGAATGAAAATGGGTCAAAAGGGTTGTTGAATTTGTGAAAAAAGAACATTCAATTTTGGGGTTTTGGGAATATTTGATGTAATAAGAAAAATGTGGAGAATGGAACAAAAACAAAATTTGGAAGGTTAATAAATTAATTGTAATAATTGAATGGCGTATTAAATTTGATTACTTAAAATATAATATTTGTATGAGATCTTCCCCAGAAACAACCTAGTATATAATCTAAAAATAGTGCATAAAAAATGTTGACTAATTTTGTCAAAATGTATTTGCTTGTTGTCTTTAGGCAAATGACACTTCATATTTTGATTTGCACAGTCAAAATGTTTGTCTTTTAACATTTATACCCTTACATTAATAAGTGAAGTATGCAATTCAAGACATAATTATTTAGAGTATAAATGTCATGACACAATAGTTTGAGTGTACAAATCAAATAATGAAGTGTGCAAATCACCTCTTTTTTCTTTAAGGCCAGTTATTTGCATACTCAAACTTTTGATTGAGACACTCAATGTACAAGCAGTTAAAGAACACTGTACAAGCCTGTAATGCACAAAAAAGAGTGTCTCAATAAAAAAATGAATGTGCAAATCAATTCTCTTTCTTTAATGCTTGATTTAAGAAGACTTCAAGATCTAGGACCGAGCAAAATCAATCGAAAATCAAACCGAACATAATCGAATTGAACCGAACTGACATAATTCGATTCGATTTTCGGTTTTATATAATTACGGGTTTTAGTTTCGGTTTTTCTCAGCTCGGTTTGGTTCGGGTGGGTTTGAGTCAACACAAGGTAAATACACATGAGCTATCTAAATCGGTTTCTCTCTCATAACTTTGGTTCGATTTCGGTTTCGCTCTCTTAACTTCGATTCGGTTTTCGGTTCTCGTTTTCATCATTTTCGATTTTCGGTGCGGGTCAGGTTTGTTCGGTTTGGGTTTAACCTGTTGCTCAGCCCGATCAAGATCTCACTCATCGTCGTCATATTAGCATTATATTAGCGTTATATTAACTTGTGCTCTTTAGAATCAATTTCATCATCAACTTAGTATAATAAGACAATCAGTTTCACCATTAAAGCATATCACACTTAAACACAAATATACCTCACAAACACACACACACACACACAAACGCAAAAATATACATTCCATGACTTGATCGTCTACAAGACCGAGTCTTGCATTTTTTAGCACGAAGACGCATCATTTTGGTAGGTCATAACAGGGAGGACGCGTCTTCTAAAGATGCGTCTTCGTGCCCTTATTAATCCCCGTCTAAATAATATTTTATCAAGGTAAAGTAATGGTGACGAATATTTATGTTTTATGTCAAATCATATTAAAATATATAATTTTATATTTGTCACTAAAATCTATATAATTGTGATTGAAAAGTATTTATTTTTATCTCAAAATAATAGTTTCTTGAAAAAACATAATTTAAAAACGTACCATTATTGTTTTTTATTTATTTTTTACAAAATGATAGTTTTATCATTAACTAATTTATTAATATTTTTCTTTTCAAATTTGTAATAATGACTTCAAGTAAAAAAAAATTTCCTTGTGAAAAAAGTGAATTATATACTCATCCAAAAATGAGCAAATTCATTTTCTATATCTAAGCAGTGGACAATTAATTTGGAAAAACTGAAGAAAATGTATAAATAGTTTAAGAAGAAAGGAGTAATAATAGAAAATAAGTATTAAAATTTTTATAAATAATATACAAATATTAAACTCATTTTGAAAGTACTAATAAAAAGAATTTAAAAAATATTTTACAAAATAAATAACAATCTTTCAATATAGAAATGGTTTCAAATAAATTTGATGCGAAGATTTGATATTATATCAAGTTTGATGAAAAATTGTCAGAAAGTGTATCACTTGAAATATAATGTTAATACATCGAGAAAAGTATTACATGGGGTGTTTGGGATTGTTGTTTCAATTTATTTTGCTTATACTTTAAAGGGACAATTTTAATTTATCCAAGTTAAACATTATAATGACATATTTACTCAAAAAAATATTTCAATAATATTGTACATTATGCATTAATAATTTGTATTTTGGGTATATATGTCATTTTGATGTTTAGAATGAATATATATGAAGTTATTTCTACTTTAAAATAAATACTTAAAGCTCTAAAATAAGTATTTAGACAAATAGTGATTGGATTTGATAATGTTGCAGTAACAGTTTGTATTTTAAAATATACTTACATTTTAAATAATGTGAAATATGATCAGTAACAATGTAATTTAAAATAACCAGACATAATGACGTATTTGTTAAGCAATTGTGTCTTTTACTTGATGCACGTATAGACTATTTATCATACAATGTGCATTTTGCCTTCTTATACCAATGAAAAATATATTTAAAACTCAAAACATTCATATATTATCCATCAAATATTAAAAAGCACAAACAAAAATATTTAAGGTAAAAGTTAATAAAGAAAAACTTAAAAGGTCAAAATTGAACAATAAATATGAAACGAAGATAGTAGTAGTTGGAGGGAAAAGTATAGTAAAATCTTAATGGTAAAAACATTAATCGCTAATAATGGATTAAAATATATTAAGCTTTATAGTTAAAGATTTTATCGATAAGTAAAATAAGTTTAGCAAATATTTATTACTGTTAAAGAAAACCCAGTTTCCTACATGCTGATGCAAACTTGCTAAAAAAAATGCTCATGCAAAACTATTTATTTTATCATTTAAATAAGCAAAACAACATAAGCAATTTTGACAACATAAAACTGTGTTAACTTAAAAAACAGATAAGCAGAATAAAAATAAACAATCCCAAACTCCCTTAGTTTTTATGTAATAAATGAATTACATTATTTCAGAGTTTTCTTTGCAAAAACAATCTTACAAAAAATTCAGACCAGTCATGTTGCTTGATTTTGACATGTAAGCAAAATCGTGCGATCTGATTGGTTAAAAATGTCAAAATTTATTATAATTTGATCAAAATTGAAAATTTTGTTGGACAAATTTGATGGTGAAAATAAAAACACATAAAAATAAATGTGTTAAATCTGTGAAAACAAAAACTTAAAAAAAAAAGATAATTAATACAACTTTAACAGTTGAATTTTAAATAAATTATATGAAGTTAAATGTAAATTTATATGTATTTTTATAATTTCAAAAAATAAATAAATAATATACACCTAAACTTAATATTTTTAAAATAAATTTGATTAATGTGTAATTCGTCCGTGCACAAAACTTATAAGTATAACTAATATATTATAGTTGAAAGAGCACTTGCTACTTGTTAAATTCAATCTTTTTATATTACAAGTTAGGTTCACCCGCGCTCCGCTGCGGGATGTTTGGCGGCCGGTGGTTTTGGTTGGACGTGTTAGAAGGTATATTTTTGTAAAAAAAAAAAATTAACGGTCGTTAAGTAACGACCGATTTGAAGCACTGTTTTGGTGCATTCTAAAAAAAACTAACGGTCGACCGCTAGTGGGGAAAGGGGTATTTTATAAAAAAAATTTAAAATGAGGATAGTTTTCGTAGTTTAACACATAGTGCGATGGGGTATTTCGTAAATATTTGAGGGGCTATTTCGTAAATAAAAAAAGGAACGGGTCGGGGCGGACCGGGTCGTGTCGACCCGACAATACCGATAACTGAAAAAATGCGAGTGAATATTTTGGAAAAGAAAGCAAAAAAACAATTTAAAAAAAAATTTTAAAAATGTTCGAACCGGGTCGGGTCAACCCGGTGCATTTAATGCAACTTAATGCACCTGAAGCGCGTGGTTAGTTCTATTGTTATTCATAAAAAAAACAGACCGATGACT
>BQNB010008161.1:0-91010 GCA_026074375.1 Tanacetum coccineum
GCAGACACTGAGGGAGATGCAGGATCAGTTGTGGTTTGGTTTCCATTGGTGATTATGTCCCATAGTATGTGATCTGTGATAGCAATGTACTGTCGCATCTTCATGGACCATAGATCATATTCACCTTTCTTGATTATAGGGATTCTTAGTGCAGTAACGGACGAGGTGGGAGGGATAGGTTCTGTTTCAGACATCTTTTATGAGTTTAGAAAGATTTCGATTGATTAAAAGTTCTTCTAGATCAGAGTCTCTTCACAAGCTCTGATACCACTTGTAGGATCGGTTATTCCTTAATGAAACACTGAAATACTGTCAACTATGCGGAATCTAGTTGGCAGTACTTAAGAAGAACACACAATAGTTTCTCAAACGATTTCTTTTATAAACCTTTTGAATCTGCCTAAATTGCAGATCCCTAATACAATACTAATAATTCTTAACTTGTGTTTTTTCTATATCTTATTTTCTAATACCTTCCTAGAGATCCTTTTATAACCTTAAGGATAACTCTAGTAGGTGTACAGTCCTTGTATATCATAAACTCTAATCAATACTAATCACTAAATAAACTGTTACAAGATAAATGCTAACATAACTGTTTAAATGATAATCCTTTAAGATTCCTTTATCCACGGCAGTACTTCGATCTTTGACGGGCAGCACCTTGACTTTCTACTTAGCAGTACGTTGACCTTTTGCTTAGCAGTACGTTGATCGATTGACTTGTATTTCCCAACAACTCACCATGAGCACTAACGAGCAAACTCCCCTTAGCCAACCCATGTCCGTCGTGCGGAATACTCTAGGGAAGGAACAAGTTCCGCAAGACTTAGGCAGGCCTGTTTATGATGAAGCCCTACGAGAATACCGTGACAAGAACTACCATCAGATTCTACCAATCATAGCTAAAAAAGTGGACCAAAAGAAGGTGTAGCAGGAAAAGGTCAAGGCAGTAAAAGCTCTTCTTAACTTTGAAGAGACCTCACGACATTCCGAGTCAGGAACACTAAGCAGAAGAAGGGACCTCAAGGAAAGGCTCGGATCTAGGCATGCTCGTAGTATGTCCGAAAGTCCTAAACCAAGGCGCGGTCGTTCCAAGTCACCAAAGGAAAGAGGTCCAGAAAGAAAAACGGTGTTCAAAAGGCTGGAGAAGGGCGTATTCCACAGGCTCGGAGACAAGGAGAAGAGTGTGTCCGAACACTAGAGAGATTCAAGGCATCGGTCATACAAAAGTAGCCGCATAGTCACTGAAAGCTGCTACCAGAGTTCTCGCTCCAAAGAAACAAAATTTGCTTATGAGAAACATCATAACAAAAGAGCATCCTCACGAAGAATGGAAGAAAAAATCGAGCGTTGGGGACGACCTGTCCCAACCATGGGTATCTAAAAAACAGATCCTTTCGCTCCTCAGATCCGGTACTTTAATTTCCCAAAAACCCAAATGCCTAGTCATATCAAAACATACGACGGAAGTGAAGACCCAGAAGATTACTTAAAAATATTCCAGCCGGCCGCTAAGATAGAACGCTGGGCAATGCCAACATGGTGCCATATGTTCAATTCCACACTCACTGGAAACGCAAGAGTATGGTTCGATGACCTTCCGCAGAAGTCCATTGATAGTTATGATGACTTGAAGAAAGCATTCTTAGAGAACTACCTTCAGTAGAAAAATGCATCAAAGATCCTGTTTAAATTCACAACATCAAGCAGAGAGATGGGGAATCCACAGAAGAATTTATGCGGAGGTACAAGCTCCAATGCAGAGACGTGAAGGGAGCTTCGAAATGCAGGAAAATCTCTGGATTTATGCACGGAATTACCAATCCTGAACTAATCAAACGACTACATGATAAAATCCCTAAATCGGTAGAAGAAATGATAAGGGTAACTACAACATTCCTTAGAGGAGAGGTGGCGGCCTCTAATCGTGAACGGAAGAAGTCATTTCTGTAATGGAAACAGTAAGAAGCCGGACAAAAGCAAAACTTCAAGAAGGGAGGCTTCCGGACCCAACAAAGGCCGGAGCAAAAGCAGGACAGGTTTACCCTTATCACAAAAACACTAAAAAAAATTCTGGCTTTAGACAAGGGGAAGTTTAAGCCTCCTCCGCCAATGACAACCCCGGTAGAAAAAAGAAATGCTAGCAAATTCTGCGAGTTCCATGAGGAAGTAGGACATACCACTGATCAGTGTATGCACCTGAAGAGGCAAATCGAGGAAATGCTCAAAGCAAGAAAGTTGTCACATTTAATTAAGGAGTTAAAACAAAGCAATAGGAAAGATCATGTAAAGGCAGTAAAAAAGGGGGAAACCTTAGGAAATGATAAGCCGCTGGCGATACTAATGGTACATCCATGGCAGAGGGTAGCCAGACAAAGGATTAATCAAACTTTCTCTTCGGAGTCAGTAATCTCTTTTCCGCCTCTAGGGGAAGAAGATGGGACGAAGGTTCCCATGATTATTGAGGTCGAAATAGGAGGACACTGCGTACACCGCATGTATGTGGATGGAGCCTCCTCCTTAGAAATCTTGTATGAACATTGCTTTAATAGATTTTGCCCGAAGGTTAGAAACCAAATGATCCCTGCAACCACACCACTGGTTGGGTTTAGTGGTGAAATAATATAGCCGCTAAGGCAAATATCGTTGATGGTAAAGATAGGCGATGAGGAACACTCAACCTCTTCATAGATGAATTTCATGGTGGTAAGGTCACCCTCTCCCTAAAATGGAATCATAGGGAGGCCAGGGGTAAGGAGAATCTAGGCAGTGCCATCCACAGCCAACAGAATGCTAAAATTCCCAGTGACAAATGGAACAGTCACATTGCGGAGTAGCAGGGTTATTCCACTAGAATGCATAATGGTTTCAGGACCAGGGGTGCCCCAGCCCGTAATTAACCAAGCCACAGAAGAAAAAATCTAACTGACAATCCACCCAAAATACCCGGAATAAACTGTAGCGATAGGCTCTACTTTGACAGAAGAAGGGCGGAAGGAGCTATGCGGTTTGCTAAGACGTAACCTTGATATATTCGTCTGGAAGCCGATGGATATAACTGGAGTTTCGCGGTACATAGCTGAGCACATGCTATATATCCGTGAAGGATGTCTACCCGTTAGATAAAAGAAAAGAGGGCAAGCACGTGAGAGAAATAGGGCAATCTACGAGGAAGTGGAAAAAACTGGTGGACGCCGGTATCATGAAAGAGGTCCATTATCACAGCTGGCTATCAAACCCGGTGATGGTAAAGAAGCATGATGACAGTTGGAGGATGTGCGTAGATTTCAAGGACTTAAATAAAGTGTGTCCCAAAGATGGCTATCCGTTACTGAAAATTGACTGGAAGGTAGAGTCCCTCTGCGGATATCTATTCAAATGTTTCTTGGACGCATACAAAGGATACCATCAATACAAATGGCAAAAGAAGACGAGGAAAAGACAACTCAAAAATGTCGTTCCGATTAAAAAATGCTGGACAAACTTATCAACGTTTGGTGGATAAGGCCTTCCAAAAACAGATTGGCCGGAACTTGGAAGTATATGTGGACGACCTAGTCATTAAAAGCCGTACGAAAAAAGAACTAATTAGAGACATAGAAGAAACATTCAAAACCCTTAGAGAAATAAACATGAAGTTAAACCCCAAAAAATATGCCTTTGGGATGAGGGAAGGCACCTTCCTGGGGTACAAAGTGGACACGGACGGACTAAGAGTATGTCCGGACAAGGTAGAAGTGGTCCTCAATTTACCATCTCCAAAGTGTTTGAAGGACGTACAAAAACTAAATGGGAAGCTAACAAGCCTAAACAGATTTTTGTCTAAATCAGCAAAAAAATATTTGCCATTCTTTAAAACTCTAAAGAAGTGCACAAAAAAAAGCGATTTCCAATGGACCGTGGAGGCAGAAATAGCGTTCAAGCAAATGAAAAAATGGATAGCCGAATTACCCATGTTTACTGCACCAAAAGAAAAGGGGGAGCTGATAATGTATCTAGCGGCTGTAAAGGAAGCCATTAGTGCGGTCCTAATGACGGAAAGAGACGGGAAGCAAATGCCTATCTACTTTGTTAGCCGTGCATTACAAGGTCCAAAAGTCAACTACACTCCAATGGAAAAACTAATACTCTCTCTGGTAAGTGCTAGTAAACGACTAAAAAGATATTTCCAGACACACACAATAGTTGTAATCACAGACCAGCCTATAAAGCAGATGTTGTCCAATCTGGAGGTGGAAGGAAGATTGCTCAAATGGAGATTTAAGCTAGAAGAGCATGACATTCATTACAGACTAAGAACTTCAGTCAAGGGATAGATTCTAGCAGACTTCATTGTAGAACGTCCGGAAGATGACTCTCTAGATACACCAATAGAGGATAAGGAAGAACTTTTGGATCCATAGGTATTATTCATAGACGGATCATCGTGTGTAGATGGTTTTAGAGCTGGCCTAATAATTATGAATTTGGAGGGGATGGAATTCACATATTCTCTGAGGTTCAGGTTCAATGCCACCAATAAAGAGGCAGAATACGAGGCCCTGATAGCCGGCCTTCGGATAGCAGAACAAATAGGAGTAAAAAATCTTTAAGCAAACGTAGATTCCAGACTGGTAGCTAATCAGGTAAATGGAGTTTACGTAGCAAAAGAGCCAGGCATGATCAAATACTCAGAGAAGGTGAAAAACCTCTCCAGCGCTTTTAAAGAATTCTCTATCAAACAAGTACCTAGAGGAGAAAACAAAAAAGGAGACGCGCTAAGCAAGATGACATCTACCAGCTTTGCCCACCTAAGCAAGCAAGTACTTGTAGAGGAACTCAAGGAAAAAACAATAGACGAAAAGGAAGTACTGGTGGTAGTAGAAGAAGAAGGACGCACAAGGATGACTCCAATCTATGAGTACCTTACAGAGGAAATTCTTCCAGAAGAAAAGAGGAAGGCAAGGGCCATACGCCACAAGGTAGGTAGATATGTCGTAACAAATGAAATACTATACAAAAAATCTTTCCTCGGGCCATGGTTGCGATGTATTGGGCCGCTCAAAGCAAACTACGTTTTGAGGGAGATCCATGAAGGGTCATGCAGCATGCATGCCGGTCAAAGATCCGTGGTGGTAAAAGCATTAAGATCAGGGTATTACTGGCCAACTATGCACACAGACGCTAGGAACTTGATAAGGGAATGCAACAGCTTCCAGGTTCACCGCCCTGTGCCAAGGAACCCGCAGCAGAAGCTAACACCCATCACATCTCCATGGCTATTTCAACATAGCTAGACCCTTCTTGGAGGGTCCCGGTAAAGTCAAGTTCCTGATAGTAGCAATTGATTATTTTACCAAATCGATAGAGGCAAATCCTGTGGCAACTATAACGGGAGCCCAGGTTAAGAAGTTTGTGTGGGATAACATAGTGTGCAGATTTGGTCTCCCAAGCGAAATAATATCTGACAACATAAAACAGTTCAGGGATAAGCCATTTAAAGATTGGTACGAGAAGCTATGTATCCGCTAGTGTTTCACCTCCGTTAAGCATCCTCAAGCCAACAACTTGGTTGAAAGGGAAAATAGGAGTTTAGGTGAAGGAATCAAGGCACGGTTGGATGAAAGAAGAAAAAAATTGGATGGAAGAGATATCACATGTCTTATGGTCACATCGTACCATGATCAAATCAAGTAATGGAGAAACATCATTTTCATTGACGTATGGATTGGAAGCGGTGATCTAAGTGGAGATTGGCATGCCAACCTTGAGGACTGTGGAAGTCGATATGATCAAAAATGATGAAGCCCTAGGAGTTAATTTAGACCTTTTGGAAGAAAGAAGAGAGTAGGTAGCAATTTAGGAAGCAAAAAGCAAAGCCAAGATGGAGAAATACTATAATGCCAGGGTCCGCAGCACAAGCTTCCGTCCGAGATACCTCGTTTGTCGGAACAATGAAGTAAGCCGAGCGGAAGACTGAGGCAAGCTCGGGCCTAAGTGGGAGGGACCATATGAAGTTACAGAAGTGTTGGGCAAATGAGCGTACAAGCTTAGGGACCACAACGGAAACACCCTTCTGCGAACATAGGAGTCTGCAACCTTAAGAAATGTTATATGCATGAAATGTAAGCACCTCTCCCACGCAAGACAAAGCAGCAGAGAGGGCAGTGCTTGAATTTTATTTATTTGCAATGTCTTTAAGTTTAATGAATGAAAAAGTGGAACCTAGATACCTTCACAAATTTTTACTTTAAACCTTGGTTTACTTTTTTACTTCGCAAAGTTATTTGAATATTACATGGATTTGTAAGACGCGCACACTAAGGGGTACGACCCTGTAAACATTATCTTGTATAATAAGAGGAATGAGTAACCTAACAATTAAGTCAAGTACATAAGAGGTATTGCAAGCACAATACTGGGAAAATGACCCGCAAGCATTTCACTAAGACTATCATCACAAACGTACAATAGTGGTATTAAAAGATATCATTCAAAACATAATGGCAAAATATAAAACTGCTTAGTGTTACATAAATAAATATCAGTGTTTAAAACCAACGGTTGTGAGCATGACAAAACATACAAAATACAAATACCGCTACAAAAAGGCCACACCGGCCGTGGTAAAAAACAAAAAGGAAATAGGAACTCATCATACGCTACCAAAGGAATAGACCTTAACTACTCTGGAGAGGTAACTAGCTCTTCTCTCTCAAAGGTCATGACAGGAGGATCCTTATTGTTTGGTTCAGTAACCAAAGCTTGGTCATTAGAGGTCGCCAGAGGAGGAATAACATCGGAAGATGCCAAAGCTGTAGTAAGGGTGGTGATCGATTCAGTTGTCGCAAGGGTGGCAGAGGTGCTAGCTTTACCAATCAAACTCCGAGAAGACAAAGGCTCAACAAGAGGAGTCATAACATCCGCAAGCGACAAGCGCTTCTCCTTAACCTCTCCTCTAAACCTCTGAACTCGTGATTGAACGACATGAAAGGAGGAGGAGATGGAGGTCTCCTTGATGACTACATCATCTTTTAGCCTATGGATCGGGAGCATGAGCTATTTTGGGGATGGTTGCAGGTTTTCCGCTCTAGGGATCTCAACTAAAGTACCCTCCAAGTGGAGAGAATCCATAAGATCAACAATGCTTGAGTCCTTCTTGGATTATAACTCGGAAAGCAAAGAAAAGCCGACAACGCCAAGAGCATTCATGGCATCAATGTATTTAGCCTCCGTAGAAGGATCGTAAGCTTCGACCACGGACAGATCCCTACCAGCTTGTCCATGATCAATCCCTGCATTAAGTCCGGCTTGAATGCCTTTATTAACTGCGCAGCTAATGGCCTGCCTTAGAGCTTGAAGATACTCAGAAGACTGTAAGCATTTAAGAAGAACAAGCTTGAGTCCATGAGATAAGAACCATCGCCGTTCGGATATGGTGGTAAGGAAGTGAGGATAAAATTCCTCATCAAGATGGATAGCCATTTGCGACAACTAAGCATCCAACTCCGCAACCCTGTCACCCAGAATCTTTGCCTGCTCATCCTGCAAGGCCTCCATACATTCCCTAAAGTGCTAAAACGCAGATTCTAGTGAGTTTTTCTGTAAAAACATAAACAAAAAAGATAAAAGTGTTAGTAAAAAAAGGGGCAAAGCATGATTAAAGATACAAAGAAATCTATGAATACCTGAGTGATAAGACAATCCCTCTCAAATTCCAAGGAAGCTACCTTAGAATCGAGTTCGTCACAAGAAAGCTAGAAGCCAGATAGATCGGAAGTAAGCTTGGCAACTTGAGAAGAGAGGGATGCCAACTCAGCCTCTTTTGCAACGTTTGCGGACTCAAGGGTCGCGATCTTCTTAGACATGACATCTCTTTCCCCTTCAAGTGCAAAATTCTTCTCTTTTAAGTCCCTCAACTCACCACCTTTAGCAGCATCAGCAGCCTCCACAACAGTATGTTGGCCACGAAGGCGAATAGCTTCTACGGCCTCGACTTCTTTTAGGTGGACGATCTCAGCATCTCTCTCTGATAAAAGGGCGGCTTGCTCAACACACTTATCCTCAAGCTCACCTTTCTTCTCCAAAGTGTGTTCCGCCTGCATCCTCACCTCCGCACTAAGACACACCTGTCGTGGAGCCCCAACATTGAATTCAGAATATAACTGATCATAATCTATAGCACGCAGTTAGGAAAGCAGAGCAGCCGAAGCAAGACGATCCGTCAAATCACGGCAGACATACGGATCGTCCAGAACGGAGTCATTTTTCACATTCCACTTAGGGACATAAATACAGTGCAGAGTGTCAGAATCAAGATCCTATGAAGCATAGAAAGAATCCGATGAGTCTACGGGCTCATTCGACTTCGAAGTACCAACGACATCTGCATTAACCCCACCAGCAGAGGTAGAATCCGTAACAATCTCAAGGTTTTTAGACACAACCCTAACCCTGGGAAGTAGAACAATAGAAGCATCCGCAGTGACGGTTGTAGTAACCGTAACAGTCGTCACAGGCACATCCTTAGCGGAGGATTTGGCAAAAGATTTAATTTCAGAACATGAACTGGAACTATGAGAATCGTTTAAAGATACAACATACCTCAGAGAAGGAGGACAAGTCCGCAAATTAAGCCTAAACATGAAATCCGTTGGCTTATCGTCTGGTGTAGGCGACAAAGAAACAACAGTAGGAGGTTCTATGACCCCACTTGGGATACTAGAACTATTCAGAACCAGGTCACGGATGGTGTCAAGAGACTTTCCCCCTACACTGGAAGCTCTAACATAATAATCCTCCCTTAACTTCTTGGGAGGAAAGGTGGAACCGCTAGTATCACCAACAATCTTCCTTTTTTATTTCTCCTTGGATTTCTCAACAACAACTTCTGAAGCATCCTTAGGAACAATCTCCTCCAGAACATCATCATCCCTTTCAATAGAATGCTCCTGGCCAACATTATTTCCCTCATCAAACAACTTATCAATACTATCACCGCTATCTCCCGAGGTAGATGCAACAGGAGGAACCAATGGCACAGTGCGAACCTTAGTCATCTTCAGTAATTTAATCTCATGCTCTACAAGATCTCTATCTCCTATCTGTACTTTGATGGGATTAGAGTGGCGGATAAACACAAACAAATCCATCTCTGCAAGCAAAAGAAAAACGTCAGGAATTGTAGTAACACAATAAAACCTAAGATACAAAACAAAATATACCCACCCTCTTCACCATCTTAAACTGTTGGGTAGCAGTTCTCATCTAGTGTATAGTAGCGACTTATCCCAACCCAGCATAAGAACGGTTCTGGAAATTTTCAGAACAGGGCAGTATGAGTACGCAAAAAGTCAAAAGCTTCTGTCTTATATCGAGAAAGTTTGGGAGGGGGATCTTTACTTAAAATTATGCTTTTCAAAGATACGGAAAGGGGAAAGGCAGTGGAATCAACCCAGAAAAAGTGGCCGTTCCAGTTCTTTACAGAATCTAATGGTTTACTATAACAGACAGGAGCCGCGTCAGAATGTTTGATAAACGACATCCAACCTTTGGTATAAGAGCTAGTGTAGAACGCACGAAAACAATTGACAGAAGGCTAAAATCCATGGACGCGACATAAAATCTCAAAGTGAGAAACCTTAGCCGCCCTAAACACGGATAGTTAGGAAAGATGAATGTGAAAATGGTCAAGAAAATCAACAAGAAATTAAGACAAAGGGATCCGATAGTTAGCAAAATCAAAAAAATCAGGTATATACGCCAATCATGCCATCAAGACTTTGTAAAATGTTCTTATCCGGGCCAGGTAATGAAGGATGAACACAAGCAGGTATATGATACTTAGTGTATAGGACATCTAACGCTTTTTGATTCAACTTAGATTTAATATCACGAATGGCACTCATCGTGATGTATAAGAAAGAAAGAAAACCTAACCTGTAGCCTAAAAAAAGATAAACCATTAGAAAACGTAGAAACTGGTTGACAAAAGATCAAAAATTTTAACAATAGTGGTAATGGATGAAGAAGCAGAAAAAGAAAACGGTAAAAATCAACGGGGTATTTATACCCTTGTCATAGTAAATACGCAGAGCAGCAAGACAACGACACGTGTAATGCACTATGGCAACCAACGGATGAGATTCAAAATAAGTAGATGTGATGCTAGTTAGATAAGTGACACCAAGTCATGTCAATCAGGAAACGAAAGGTTAAGGTGAGTACACATCACCCAAACCCTACCTATCTGATTAAGGAAAAGTCACGAAGAAGCAAGCAATCACGAAATAGGGAGGACGTAAGGAACAAAAGTCTTGCAATGTTTACTACACAGTACAAAGTCGCACGCAGTAAAAATACTAGACTGGGGAGACTTGATGGCGTATAATGGTTATACCAGGCCTCTAGGCTTGGGTCATACCGTCACATTTGGGCCCTGGCCCAATCAAAATAAATAACAAATATAACGGGCTAAGACTAAGCCCAGGATCACACTAGCACGACCCGGATATAGCAAGATGGATGCGGATCGGCTGGGCCACTTTAGTAGACCGTCCGCGGAATAACTAGGGTCTGCGAAAGGGAATCCGCGTCCGCAGTCATGATTATCATAGACCCTTGCCCGACAAGGGTCCTACTCTAGCAACTATAATTATAAGCGAAACACTTGGAAACCCTAGTACTAGGCTTCCCTATAAATAGGAGTCCTCTGACACACCACAAGGTATATATTTTCTGACACCTTTTATCATACACATATTCTCTGACAACATAAGTACTTACTCTCACGCCGGAGTCCAATCGTGGGGTCCGTTCCTACGGTAAGACTAACGGGTTTCCCTTATTTATGCAGGAAATCACTTTCCTTACTTGCTCTAGTATAAGACCCAGTTCACTAACAGCTTATCGGCCCATTCCAGTAAGTATTCCTGATCCACTTCACCCCCGAACACATATTTTGTACTAATAATTTTCAAAGGGAAATAGTGGAGCTGCTCAAAGTTTATTCATCTGTACGTGATATGTGGAGAGTCAATTATGGATTTCACCATGAGCAACAACTACATAAAAGGGATGGCTTCTGATGTCACATTTGGACATCACTATGCGCGCAGTTCAAGTTATCCCAACGCCATTCTAGAGCTAGAGTCAATGTGATAATATTAGGAAATAACCGTGATTTAGGCATCCACATTATTTTGTTTTATTACTGTCAATTCTGTTGATAAAGCATCATATATTCATTAGTGTACATTATACGATAAATAAATAGTGACTTAAAATTAAATTTCACGAATTTGATCTATTAATCTGCAGACCACACAATGCGTCTAGTACAATGTGAAGGCTCATTGTCAATGTCTGTAGAGCTCCACTCTTGAATCAGGTGGAAGAGACCAGCATCTTGTGTTGGAGATAGGAGGCCATGAGTCATATTTAAACTTGTTTCTTGTATATCTTGTTTACAAATAATTCTTGTGCCACACTCCTTCACCTCAATGTTGGTGAAATCGCTGAATGAAAACATAACAATATTCTTTGCTTCCATCCAACTTGGTTTAGTGGTGGAATCACTATTACACAAAACAATTTTTTGGAACGTTTAAAAGGGTTTATTGGAACGTTTTATGAACCGTTCCTTATATGAGTGTTCCTAAAAATGAAAACTTTTTGTAGCGGTCTAATAAGCATTCCTAAATATGCATTTTTTGGAACTCTTTCTCTATAAAGCGTTCCAAAAGTAATTCATAAAATAGCCAAACATACAATCTGTTGGAACGCTTTTTCACTTAAAGTGTTCCAAAAACAATTGATTTTTAGAAACACTTTTACAATAAACAATGGCTTATAAACATCAGATTTAACTTACATTCCACCATACCAATTCATCCATTACAGCTAAACATAGTCTAAAAGTTAATTATCCAAATCCATCCATTACAATCAAACTTTTTCCAGAAACTAATTAACTAAGACATACACATATCATTTTTCAAAACACAAAAACTACATCCTAACACCAAACATATACCTAAATGCTTTCTTTGCATGTGTTGGTGGGGGGGAGTGATGATTCATAAAAAGATTGCTCGTTACAATCTGCCATCATGTTCAATAATGCCATGTGCATTGGCTTTGTCGTCGAGAAGTATGTAGAAAACTATTAGTAAGAAAAAAAGAGTTAATTATTTTAACAAAGAGCATTGCAGCTTCTTCCTCCGTACCATGGATATATATGGCACAGTTCTGGCATACTCTGAAGGAAGACGGTCCAAAGTATAGGCTCAGATTTATGCTAGACAAGAAAGAACTTTCTCTTACACTAGATGACTTCAGAACAATCTTTCATCTACCTCAAGCAAATGACAACAATCATAATTCATTCGTGCCACCACCATCATTTTTTGACATGGTTCCATTTTATAAACAACAATTGGGCTTTATAATGGAACTGAAGACATCGTCAAGCTTTAAGACAACTGGTCTTCTGCAACCATGGCAAACATTATGCAAGATATTTTCCAAGTGCTTGACAACACGGGTCACAGGATGGGATCAACCGCCTTTGCAGATAATGCAAATGATGTATTGCTTTGTCAATAACATACACGTGGATTATGCGAAGCTTCCATGGGAAGGAATTTATTTCCAAAAATTGATTTCTAGCTTTAGGTATATATAAATAATAATACTACTTATATTAACCAAACCAAATCAAGTGACCCTTGAAAAGGTTTAAAGAAAGAAAATCAATGAAATTTGAGTAGTATATGATATTCCCAGGTCGTTTTCCCGACGAGGAATGCAATGGAGAGTCAAAAGTCGGTTTGATATTTGATGTTTGAATGGAATAAGATTTTAGATGGTTTTGTTTCCTAAGTCTACTGAAAAAGCATATTAAGCATTCTAAATTAACAAACAAGCATAAAATCAAGTAACGGGAATCCTAAAACGCGTCTAAATTATCAACTAAATCAAAATTAACCCTAAAAATGCAAATTTAGTTTCTAAACCTCTAAATGATAAAAGAAAATTTTCTAAAAAAAGGAATTATATTTTTTTGACTTTTTAATAATTTTTTTATGAATTAAAAACCTATTTAATCTATTTAAAATTCTAGAAAATGACAAATTAATACCTAAAAATTTCAAAAAATGATTTTCTACTTTAAAAAAGTCTAAAATATGATAATAACTAAGAAAACTATTTTTAACTACTTTTTATAATTTAAAAATAATTTCTAAACTTAAATTAAAAAGCTAAAAATGAAATTTAAAATCTAAAAATGATGAAAATGATTTTAAACTTTTTAAACCTCAAAATATTATTTCTAAAACTAAAAACTATTTTTTTGTAATTTTCTGAATTAATTTACTAATTTTAAATGACTTTCTAAAAATATCGAAAAAGAAAAATGATAAAAAAATATTAAACAAAGTTGGAAAATTCTGAAAAAAAAATGCAAGAAAGTCCTAAATGCTATGAAGAACTTAGAAAAAATAAGCTGGATAAGCCAGCTTATCAAATAAGCTACGAAAAAGCCCTAATAAGCTACGGCTTATTAATGAAAAAAGGGAATGAAAATGTGCTAAAGTATTAAATTTTGCAAAGGATTACCGAAAAAGACCCAAGGGCGAGTGGTAGTGTAGTGTGTGTAAGAGGTCGAGGGTGTTGAGGTCCAAGGTTCGAGCCTTGCTCACCTTGGACTTTCACCTTCCCTTTTTGCTGTTTTTTTCTAAATTTTTTTACACAGCTTAAATACTCTAATAAGCAAATAAGTAGTTTGGATCAAAAGTGTTAACCAAACAGCCTAAGGGGCAACTTTAAACTAATTTTTAATAGCCATAAGCTATCCTTATGGCTAACTGAACTGAAGACAGATGAAAATTATGAAATAAGCTACACAAATCAGCAAAGAAAAAGCATTTTGAAATTCAGATAAGCCATGAAAAAGCTAAGTGAAAAAGCTGATTACACAGTTTGCATACTTTTTAGTTTTCTTTTAAAGGACAAATTGGCTTTTTGCAGGCTCAAAATAAGCTAGTATAAGCTATTCTAAAACTTCAATAAGCCCAAACAGATTAAGCTCATACACCAATGAACTTATGTTTGCAATTTCAAATCCTAAAACCTACTATAACTTATCTAAAATTTTGATTAAAAAAATTGACTTTTTGAAACTTTAAAACTTAAAATGCATTTGACAGATTTATGACTACAAATACACATGCAAACTTATCTAACCTCTATACTACTGCATTTAGACATAAAAAGGAAACATAAACAAATCTCAAACAACTTTTTGAATAAAAATCCAATAGAAACAGTTTGAAAAACTTTCAATGCCACAAATTTAAAGAAAACATGGACTTAACCCATAAAACTTTATTTTAAACCTTGAAAACTTTTTGAAACAGATTAAAACAACTTAAATTAAGCTTGTTAAAGTTTGCTTAATGACCCAAAGTAGTTTTAAACCAAATTGACCCATTTTGAATCCTTGACCTAAACACCCCTTTAAAAACAGATTTACCAATTTTAAGCTTATAAAACACAGATTTTAACCAAAGTTTTTAAGGACATATGATAAATAATGAATACTTAGCAATATTAAGCACTAAGATCACATAAATAAGCACTTGAAATAAACAAACAGATTAAGCAGTATTAAAAACTAAAACTAACAATTTTATATAAAAACACAAGCAAATAAGATTTATACTACAAGAAAGCATAAATAAGCATTAAACATCATTAATAAGCATAAGCAAGCAGTAATAAGCAGTAAATAAGCACTACAATAAGCCAACGGTAAAATGAGCTAAAACTTGAAAAATGGGAACTTACAAATGCCTTTGCTTAAACAAGACTAAACAATGCTTATAATAAGCTAATCTACAAGCTCTAGCTTGTCAAAGACAAGCTAGTAAAAAGCAATAAGCCCATCCCAATTTGGCTTATCATCCAATATAGCTTTTTGAGTGAAATTTGTGAATTAGTTCTTAAACACCAATAAACTAGAAAGTTTTCATTGTTTAAGTTATAAACAACTTATAAGAGTATCAAGAAAGCTTATATGAGCTTATGAAATCCTTTGAACATTAATGAATATGAACCTTAAAAATAGAATTTTAAACCTTAAAAACCTCAAATTTCATTAACTTAAGAAACAAATCACAATACTTGAATTTTAAAGACAATAAGTTAAAAGTTAACTAAAATAAGCTTTAGAACATTCAAACTGGGTTTTGAGATCAATGATCAAAAATGGTGGAAATGGGTCGTTTCGGGTAGTATTTCCACTCGTACGCCTTGTATCTTTACTCCGGGGCTTCAATTCTTTAGGGCTTCACTTCTTGAACTTCTTTAATGATCCTAGGATCATAAGGGAGCAAAGGATTGCTGCCTATAATGGGTATGAGATAAGAGAGTGGGGGATGAGAATGAAGTGAAGGTTTCTAGCTCTATTTATACTAGTTTGAGATCAAGGAGGTTAAGGAAGCTTATGAATCTGATGTGAGACACTTGGAAGGTCTAGTACATGATGTGGTGAAGCTAGGGGCTGAGTATGGATGAGTCATGGATGTTAGAAAGCAACTAGAAGGGTGTTTGTGGTGGTACTTCAGCCGCGGCTGAAATGAGTCATCAAGGGGGTCATGTGGCTTTATTTTTGACCAAGGAAAGGTATAAGGAGGTGGGTAAGCTGCTTAAGGGTTTCTAGAAGGAGTTCATGTAAGTATCTTGCACATGGATGGGTCTTAAATGGGTCAAAATAGGTCAAGTTTAGCCGCGGGTCTGTTTGGGCTGGACATGTTTTCAGAGTCTTTCCAAGGTACATTATGTTTACAATGATTAAGGATAGATGAAATAGGTAACACCCCCCCCCCCCCCCCCCCCCCCCCCCCCCCCCCCCCCCCCCCCCCCCCCCCCCCCCCCAAATACAAAAACAAAAAAAAGTGTTAAGGTCTTTCTTTTCTAGTATTAAAGTAATAGCAAGGTTACGCAATTTGGTTTGGGTAAAACCGGATTAGAATTGAAGAAACAGAGGTCTCGGGTTCAATTAGGGCTCGTTTAGGGTTTCATGGATTTCTAGGTTTATATTTCATGTTCCATTTGGTGTCAAGATTGATAGATTTTGATCCTAGGTATTATATTATGGATTAAATAATAATAAATTTATAGGTGGTTTGATTTAAATGGGTAGAAAATGAATAAACGGGTCAAAATGATAATTAGGGCATAATTAGGGTTTTCTGGATTCGTTAAGGTTTTCTAGGCTTTGATTTCTTGCACATTGCCAAGTTAAATGATAGATAATGATTTGTAAACTCATATTATGAGTTACAATGCCCTTGTTTGGTTATATTGGGATTAGAATGGTTTATATCGAGTAAACGGGTTAAATAACAATTAGGTACATTTAGGGTTCTAGGGATATGTTTTACGACAAGTGAAGTAAAATGATGAAGTAATCGATGAAATAATGTTGAATAGATTGTATGATTGTAAAATAAGTTATTGCACTTATTGAGTGTTGGTTAAGGTTTAAAATGGATTAAAATGAAGAAACGGGTCATTGTGTAGTATTTAGCTCGGGTTAGGGTTTCTGACTTTTGAATTAGGGTTTTGAGTGCAAAAAGATGTATGAAAGCTTATGAATGGAATATTTAGGGTTTAAATCTTGTAAAATGAGTGTAGTAACTTGCTTAAGTGGTGGTGAAGAAATTAGAATGAAAACGGAGGTAAAACGGCTATTTTAGAGATCATGCTTAATGACTTGTACATTGAGCTTTTAGAGATTTGTACTTTGACTTGAAGAGATTTTATATTTCAAATGAGATATCATATTACTTGTACATATGCTTTAGTAGCTTGTGCATTCACTTTAGATATGAATCATTCTGGAATTAGGTTTAGAGGCATACGGTTCGGTTTAAAGACCATTTTGATATAACGTTGCGAATGGTACATTATAGGAATAATGTACTTTGTAAAAATGATATTATGATATTGACTTGATATATTATGATGATTGCTTGACAATATATGGGGGGAAAAAAAATGTTGAATTGTCATAGATAGGTTACATTGTGTTTATAATGATTAAGGATAGATGAAATAGGTTGTTAAGGTCTGGTATTAAAGTAATTAGCAAAGATTAGCAATTGTTTGGGTTAAAACGGATTAGAATTGAAGAAACGAGGTCACGGGTTCAAATAGGGCTCGTTTAGGGTTTTCTTGACTTTCTAGGTTTATATTTCTTGACTTTGGGTCAAGATTGATGATTATTGGATCCTTAGGTAGTATATTATGGATAAATATTAATAATTGATAGGTGGTTTGAGTTAATAATGGGTAGGAAAATGAAGACAACGGGCAAATGATTATTTGGCATAATTTGGGTTTTCTGGATTCGTTATAAGGTTTTCTAGGCTTTGATTTCCTGACATTAGCCTAGTGAATGTTAGATAATGATTTGTAAACTTTATTTTATGAGTTTACAATGGCCCTTGGTTGGTTATTTGGGAGTAGAATGGTTTAAAAATGTGTAAACGGGTTAAATGAAACAATTAGGTACATTAGGGTTTTCTAGGATATGTTTTTCGTACAAGTGAAGTTATAATGATGAAGTAATGATGGCAAATAATGATTTGAATAGGTTGATATGATTGTAAAAATAAGTTATTGCATACTTATTTGAAGTGTTGGTTAAGGTTTAAATTGGATTAAATTGTAGAAACGGGTTCATTGTGTAAGAATTTAGCTCGGGTTAGGTTTCTGACTTTTTTGAATTAGGTTTGAGTGCAAAAGATGTTGAAAGCTTATGAAGGATTATTTTGGGTTTAATCTTGTAAAATGAGTAGAGTAACTTGTTAAGTGGTGGTGAAGAAATTAGAATGAAAACGGAGGTAAAACGGCTATTTTAGAGATCATGCTTAATGACTTATACATTGAGCTTTTAGGTTTGTACATTTGACGTGAAGAGATTTTATTTTTCATATGTGATATCTTATTACTTGTACACTTATGCTTTAGTTGCTTGTGCATTAAAGGTTGATTTTATTAATTCATGGAATTGGGTTTAGAGGCATTCGATATGGTTTTAAGCCCATTTTGATATACTGTTGCGAATGGTCAATTATAGGAATAATGTACTTGTAAATTGAGAATTTGATTTTGATTTTTTTCGTTTTATTTATATGGATGCTTGACATATATGAAGATAGGATTGTCATAGATAGGTTGCGTGAGCTCGTCTACTTTAGTTATGACATACTGAGATATATAAGTAATGTAATAAAGCAAAAAATTTCCCCGTATAATTGTGATAATAGTAAAATAGGTTTTGCATTTGATGAAAATTCTTGGGTTGTTATAGTCTCCACCCCTTACAGAAATCTCGTCCCGAGATTTAATTGAAAGTTATAGTGGTATTGTTTAGAGATAGGTACTGGGTATGAATTTAGGTTAATCAAGGTCACAAGTTCACGTGTGTGATGCATTTATAATTATGTTGCGCACCATAATTATAATTACCTCCTTTCACACGTCTACTTATTTCCAAGATTACACCTCTTGATGACAGCCAATAGAATTTCTTCAGATTCTGATAGAACCTGGGTGATGAAATACTTTGATTTATGAAACCTGTGGGTTATGGGCCTACCATGCTTCTGCTGTGCTACTGTGATCGTAAAGAATCGTTATTCATTAACCTTTAAAAGTCAACATCGAATAAGAATGCTATCACAAGTCTTTGTCAAAATCTTCATACCTAGTGGTATTGAAATCATTTGACATTGTATAGATTCTTGTGTGTTTCCTTGTTATTAGGTTGCAGAATATAATAGAGAATTTTTAGAATACGGAGATCATGGAATAAGTGATGTCAAGGAATGATTATGAATTTGTAAGAGAGTTGCTAATTACGTGAGATACAGATTTTTAAATGAACAGATGATGAAGGTAATAATGATAATGAAGGTAATAATGATAATGATTAAGAATTGTTGTACAATAAGGTTAAATGAAACTTGTTTGTACGTTTTTGTTATATATTAAGCCTACTTATTTAATTAGTCCACAACAAAAAGAAGCATCAACTTCTTGTAACTGAGAATTTAATAAATTCATAGTTCGGTGATTTATAATTTCCTTATTCAATGAAAGAAGTGACCATAATTCATTTCATAAGATGATCATTAAATCGTCTTTCCTAAGTATAAAACACGTTATGGCTAAGTGTGTAAATGATATGATCATGAATTGTTAGATAATATTAAGATGTTGATTGTACTGACGCCCATATAATTGAGGATGATAATTTATGTTTCAAAGGTATGAGGGGAGTATTCAGAGTTGAACATTATAGAATTGACGAGTTTTAATACCACCAGATAACAAGATGTAACAGAATTATCACTTTATTAATTCATGGATAACTTTACATATGAAACTCCTAAAGATTTGATACTTATGCTTCGTATCTTGTATGTAGGATAATGTACAGACGACGAGGATTGTTGCTTGATGATTGGGGGTTTTTAGATAAAGAAGTTTCTGGATGAGAGTGAATATCCCGTGGGTTGTTTATAGGGTAGAATGTACTAAAGTGAACAAAATATTAAACTCATCCCTTAGTATGGTTTTCTTATGGCCCTTTTGTTGCTTTTGAGCACCGATTCGCATAATGTCCTTTTTTTTCCACAGCATTCAAGTTACGGGATACAGTTTGTAGATTGTTTATAGTGGTTTTGTTTGTTGCAGATCTTGGTCAGATGACCCTACTCTGTTGCAGTCCGGCATTTGACAGTTAAGGGGTCCTATGTGATGTAGGGTGCATCTTTCACACAATGGACAGTTTCCAGTATATCGTGGTGGCAGGTATAAATCTTGAAGGTTTCTTGTCTTCTCATTTGTTTGTCGGTGGTAATCTCATTATGGATGTATTGTTATATTTATTCTGATAGTTATTGTTGTTGATGATGTTTCCTTTATCCTTAAGCTTTCGTTTGTGATCATTGGTTTCTTGACACGGAATCTCGCTTTTTCATCTGATCCTTTAATCTCTGGGTTATGTTATGGATTCCTCCAAAGTTTGAGGCTTGAGGCAGTAACGTTCTTCATGCTTTGCGGTATGTCCCTGATGAAAGCTTCATAAGTTTCTCGAATACGGAACAATGTTTGGACATAAAGATTGTTAATTCTTGGAATCTTCTATATATGTCTGAGACAATTCCATTTACAGTTTGACCATAAAATCATCTTCCATTTTCTTGATCTCAGTTCGAGGACAATACTTGTTTGTTAGAAGCCTTTTTAACTCAGTCCAGGTGATTTGATTGGCTTGCTCTATTCCTATAGGCTGGGCATGTGCATTCCACCAAGACAAGGCATCATCAGTTAAAGTACCAGTAGCAAATGTCACTCTATCTTCCTCGGCACACTTGCTACGAGAAAACACTGACTCAGTACGTTCAAACCAGCGAATGAGGTCAACAGCTCCTTCTGTGCCATTGAAGTAGAAAGGTTGACAATTTATGAATTCTTTATAGTTTCCTCTTTTTGCTACAAGAATTTCTATGGGTTCAGTGTTCCTATTGGATATTGCTCGAAAAGTTTGCCATGAACAGCAACTTGTGCTTTCAGAGCTGAAGAGTATCCATCATCTAATCAGTTGTCGGATGGCATCCAAAGGTTATGGCTGGTGTTTCAGATGTTGACGTCCTTTTGGGAGGCATTCTATCAACAAAAGATGATACGTAGTAAGAATGCTATTCATAAGTTTTGAAAAGTAATAAAAGAGAATGTGATGCTTAAAATGCTTAAAGGAAAATGCTTATTTTTAAATTTTTAAGCTCTAGAGGTTTTGATAAAAGACGGGAAATAATGACGCAAATGGTGGAAATGATGATGAAAGAGAGATAAGTTGGAAAAATAAGGTATGAAACGGGATTGCCTTTATAAATAACTTGCCTTTTCACTGTACATAGTCAAGATTTGACAAGCATTTTTATTTATACCACACATCCCGTGGCTTAGGATAAAGCTATAACTAGTCTAAGAGTTTGTTGATTCTGAGTTGGTAGATGACATCCTAAAGATCTTCTTGATTTGTTTGGTGACGAGCTTGGATTTTCTCAATGATTCGTTCAAGATTGGAAATTCTGTAGTGAGCAAAGGCAATCTTATCCTTTTGCCCTAACCGCTTCTTTTGAAGTTTGACAATCTGAATACGGATTTCCTTGAGTTCAGTCTTCAGTTCGTTACCATTTATACGTCCTTCTTCCATTCTCTCAATGCGGTGAAGATAGAGTTCATCTAAATAATTCAAGATATCTTTGACTTGTTTCTCATGATGTTTTAGATACATCTTATCTGAACATTTTCCTATTTCAAATACTTGAGGAGGGATAGAAGTATAAACTAAGGAAGACGGTGATACCAAATTACAAGTTTGATTCCGAGATGAATTAAATAACGTAGTTGAGGAAGAAGATGGAGAATGGATTGCTTATTAGGTGGTTATAGTTCTTGCAGGAATAAAAGAAAAAATCGTGGATATATAGTAGTGATGGTTGGTAATACTTAGTGATAGAGCTCTAAAATAGCTGGTGAAGTATTAAGATCTAGTGATGAAATAGGTAATTCCTTAGCATAAATTGATTTGTACGGTCCTTCAAAAACAAGGATTATTGTAGAAATTTAAGATTACTGATGGGTTTATATTATCTGTAGAGTTTCTTGAAAGAGTTAAAGAACTGCTTTACAGGTGAAGATGGGAAATAATCGATGAGACTGATGTATAGTTAAGCATAATCATAGAGAAAAAGCTCATCAATATCAGAAGTAGAGCGGTTGGGAGAAGACATCGTTCTATTAACAACCTAGTTGTAATACATAAGTTATTTATGTAATAGTATTATAGATATTGATATATATACATTACTTGTTCTGGAATGTAGTGGCCTCGGAGGAACTTTGATGGCTGAAAAGATGAAAATGTGGTTTATAGTTTAAGGTTTTGGACATTCGTTCTCTATAACATGCACTGATACCAATCCTGTAACACCCCATTTTTACATCTAGTATCGGAAGCTAATCTGGAGGTATTACTTCATGAAAAAAAATCATATTCATAGAAAAACGACCTAAAAGAGAGTTTGTTCACAAAAGATAGTTTTTCATTCATTTCAAATCAGAGTTTTACAAAGGTAGGTCCCAAAATCTAGTTACATACAATGTGAATGATAACAAGTTTTAGCCATCTTCATGTCCATGCCACTCTGTGCCGTATATTGCTCAATAATCTGAGATAAACATGCTAAAAAGCAACCAAATGGTGATGTCGAAATTCTTAGTTGAATAAACTGTTATATACAGGTCATAGTGTAATATTGTACAGACACAATTTTTTAGAAAATGTTATTGTTTTGATCTTGGGTCACGTTATTATATACCCGTTATTTGTAATAATTGCAACGAATGCAATTATCATAGTAATAGTGTATTACTGCGTTATTGTCTTGTTTGGTCATGTCTTGTATAGTATAGTCTGGTCTAAGCTCATGGCACACAAACTGACTAGTGTATATATATACCCAAAATGATGTGATATATATATAGAGATAATGGCCCTCGGTGTAGGTACTTGCCATATACCTATGAAATTCAAATATAGTGTGTTTGGTTACCTATCCGGCTAACACAAACAGGATTCGTCAATCCCGATAGATCTATCCACAATATTTGCGTTCACTCCGAAGAGTAATTAATGGTCCATGATAATGAGGGACTTTTGGCATAAAGTAACTTAGACATTAGTTGTAATGGTATATCAGGATAGCATATAACTTGTAAAAACACTTGTATTCCTGGTTTAAGCATGTATAAGTCTTTGAAAAGTAATCACATTGTTATAAGATAAACGAGTATGTAAAAGAGTTTGTAACAAGCATGTATCCCCCTCGCGGGTTTATAAAACATGTAAATGAGTAAAGGCGAGGTTATGAACTTCACAATATCGGTTTTAAGTACTTGTTATCTTTTAAAATTCAATTGAGCATGTATCCCCTTGCGGGTTTATAAAAATTTAAAAGATTGAATGGCGAGGCTATGAAATCTCAACTGAAAGGTAGATGTAATACTTTTCTGAAATGAAAGCTGAAGACCTTATCACAATCTTAACGGGGAATGTTGATTATTGTAATGAAAGTAATAGCCCGTAACGAACCTGAGTAAATATGTTAGTTTTAGGAAGATTGTTTTCTAGAACTTAGTTTTAGGAGTTATGAGTTTTATAGATGGTTGGATTATTGTATACTCCGTTCGGGCCATCATAATTCGAAGTCATTCAGTAAACGTTTGAGGAGCTAGGGGCACTTTAAATCGTAAACCCAACAATCAGTCGAACGAAATACAAAGATGAAACTCCTTAATAGAGCTCCCTAGTATTGTGATACGATAATAATCGGTTTAAGCGTTTTATTCAATATCTGGAAATGTTAAGCACGAAAAGCGTTAATTAAAGTTATGTCTGGTAAGGTTATAATATGATTTTACACATTTTTCAAAATGTTGCATTTTAGACCCTAGGGTTGGAAAATTGCAAATTAGGCCTTGGAGTTTGCATTTTTACGACTTTGGTCCTACTTTGAAAGATATACCAAGTAAACCTTGGACTTTGAAAAGTGACATAATAGATCCCTGGAGTTATAACTTTGATAAAATGACACTTTTAGTCCTTTTAGTTATAAGTTTTCCGAAAGTTAATATATAACCCCTTGCAGGGATTTAAATACAAAACATATCCAAATTGCCATGAAGCTTAGTTTAAACATTACATTAGACATTTATAGTTTAACTAACTAAATTATGATTTTTTAACGCTACACAAGTTTAATATAACGTTTCGTTAGGCTAGGGAAGCAAAACTTGGTCAAATTTAGGGTTTCAAAACGTAAACACGTGGGTTTTTAAGTTCAAATTCCTCAATTATCAATAAAGTGGTTATTTTAATTTTATTTTAAGATTGCTAGGTTTTAGATATATCAATATTTTACAATTATTAACATTTAGGTTTTAAGAAAAACGCGAAATTAGGGTGTCGGGTGTAAGGTTTTGGATCAAATAGAAAATGAGCATGTATATGGAGTTATGAAAACTTTAAACCAAGAGTTATTTAGGATTAATATGCAAACATTTAAGGCGTAGTAGCAGAAGTAGAACATTCAAATAACCTGGGTTTGGAGCTTCAATGATTCAAAAATGTGGAAAATGGGGAGTTTCGGGTGATTATTTCCATTGTACGCTTTGTATCTTTACTCCGGGGGCTTCATTATTTATTGCTTCGGTTCTTGAACTTCTTTAATGATCCTAGGATCATAAGGGAGCAAAGGATTGTTGCCTATAATGGGTATGAGATAAGAGAGTGGGGGATGAAAATGAAGTGAAGGTTTCTAGCTCTATGTATACTAGTTTTTGGAGATAAAGGAGGTTAAGGAAGCTCATGAATCTGATGTGAGACACTTTTAAGGTCTAGTACATGATGTGGTGAAGCTATGGGGCTGACGTATGGATGAGTCATGGATGTGAGAAAGCAACTAGAAGGGTGGTTTGTGTGGGGGTTACTTTAGCGCGGCTGAATGAGTCATCAAGGGGGTTGTGGCTTTATTTTTGGACCAAGGACAAGGTATAAGGAGTGGGTAAGTGATTTAAGTGTTTCTAGAAGGAGTTCATGTAAGTTTCTTGCCTGGATGGGTCTTAATATGGGTCAAGTTTAGCCGCGGGTCTGTTTTTGGGCTCGACTGGTTTTCAAGAGTTTTCCAAGTTACATTGTGTTTATAATGATTAGGATAGATGAAATAGGTTGTTAAGGTATGTTATTAAGTTATTAGCAAAGTTAGCAATTGGTCTTTGTGGTTAAAACGGATTAGAATTGAAGAAAGAGGTCCGGGTTCAAATAGGGCTTGCTTTAGGGTTTTCTTAACTTCTAGGTTTATTATTTCTTTGTAATTGGGTCATGATTGATTGGATTATAGATCCTAGGTTGTATTATTAAGGGATAATAATAATAATTGATAGGGGGTTTTAGTTAAATGGGTAGAAAATGAATAAACGGGTCAAAAATGATAATTGGGCATAATTTGGGTTTTCTGGATTTTTGTTAGTTTTCTAGGCTTTGATTTCTTGAAATTGCCATGTAATGATAGATAATGATTTTTAAAATCATTTTATGAGTTTACAATGGCCCCTTGGTTGGTTTTGGGATTAAATGGTTTAAAACGGTAAACGGGTTAAATGACACCAATTAGGTACATTTCGGGTTTCTAGGGATAGTTTTACATACAGTGAAGTAAAATGATGAAGTAATGATGAAATATTGATTGAATTGATTGATATGATTGTAAAATAAGTTATTGCAACTTATTTGAGTGTTGGTTAAGGTTTAAAATGGATTAAAATGAAGAAACGGGTCATTGTGTAGTATTTAGCTCGGGTTAGGGTTTCTGACTTTTGAATTAGGGTTTTGAGTGCAAAAAGATGTATGAAAGCTTATGAATGGAATATTTAGGGTTTACATCTTGTAAAATGAGTGTAGTAACTTGCTTAAGTGGTGGTGAAGAAATTAGAATGAAAACGGAGGTAAAACGGCTATTTTAGAGATCATGCTTAATGACTTGTACATTGAGCTTTTAGAGATTTGTACTTTGACTTGAAGAGATTTTATATTTCAATAGAGATATCTTATTTACATTGAAACATATGCTTTAGTAGCTTTAGCATTCACTTTAGATATTAATCATTTATGGAATTAGGGTTTAGAGGCACACGATAACGGTTTAAAGCCCGTTTTGATATAACGTTGCGAATGGTACATTATAGGAATAATGTACTTTGTAAAAATGATATTATGATATTGACTTGATATATTATGATGATTGCTTGACATATATGAAGATAGGATTGTCATAGATAGGTTGCGTGAGCTCGTCTACTTTAGTTATGACATACTGAGATATATAAGTAATGTAATAAAGCGAAAAAAAAAAATTTTTCCCCCGTTAATTGTGTATAATCAGTAAAAATAGTTTTGCATTTGATGAAAATTATTGGGTTGTTATACAAGTGCTCCACAATGATCTACTGTGATTTTTTTCGTCTCCTGAAAGAGATCTACCGTTTAACTCCACCAGTTCGTTTACAATGTTTGAAATAGCAGACGAGAAGATCTTACAAGATACATTCCAAGTAAGTCTTCGCTGAGCACAAAACGTCAAGGAAGTAGCAAGAAGCTAGAGGAAAAAATGTGAAACTGGTCAACAAGCACTTGGGTCTGAAGAGATGAAGTTGGGTGGAAGGATCTGTAGGAATGTTATTGGATGATGTTTACCTCCTTGGAATGATGAACCACGGATGCCCGGTAATAGTTAGAGCCCCAGAGTGATAAGAGAAAGTCCGGAGTGGAGAAAACTAATGATGAACGAGGTCAAAGTTACTAATGTTGGTTATAACCTATCTATGTGAGAATGAAGTAGGAGGCTGGAAACTAATGTTGAGTGTATGAATTAAAGCGAAGGGAGAAAGGGAAGATAGTAGAGGAGTCTAGGAGTACACCATTACCCACACCAATTAGATCTCCTAGGACTCATACTAATCTCGTATCTTCGGATACTGAGAAACTCCAGGAATTGACGGAAACTCATACTCAAACAACATCATCATCAAGATCACAACACACCAAACTGTCTAGAGCAAACCGACTTCTATCATTGTTCAAAGCCAAACCTGCTCGGTTCAAACGATACAAGAATTTCTTTCAGGAGTTACAAGGACGGTATACATATTTGTTTGAACATCTCAAAGAAAGATTTTTGTCAAGGAAGTCATTCGATACTCTGCTGCATTCTCTCAAGAAGTAATGGTCGAATCATTACCCACTATGGTTGACACGCACATTAAGGAGCAGGTGAAAAAGCAAGTTCCTGAGCAGGTCAGAGATCAAGTTCCAGTGTATGTTGCGGAAGGGCTGATTCTGGAGAGACAAAAGACTAAAGAAGAGATGGAACGGATGATTGCTAAAGCCATTTTACAAGAGCGCGGGAATATACAAGCTGAAATTTCCTCACAAATTCAAAAAGCTATTGATAATCAGATCCCTTCTCAAGTTGATGCGTCAGTACGAAGTTATATGTCTGGTCACATCCTTCATGTTCACCCAGCTCAAACACAAACACTCTCTGTTCCAGAACAACAATATCAACTATATCTCTCTATGAAAGACAATCCTCAGTTGCAGCAACAAGACATTGCAATATGGCTTGCACTTCAGATGAAGTTTGAGAATCTTCAAGTACAACAAACTACATGTAGACCTTCTGCCGTTCGCCCAAGAGATCAGGACGATCCTCATGATGATGCTCATCTTGAGGGGGAGAATAGTGCAAAGCGGCAGAAGACATCTGAGTATTTCGTATGTGTATGGAGAGTCATCGTCTGGACAAGTGATGAAGAGGATTGAGGTCCATTCATACTTCAGGTAAGCAAGAACAAGAAGAAGATTATTTATTTTTGGGATGATTCTTATGCTTCAGATTATGATAAAATACCGTCAAATCAAGTGTCACAGATATTATGAATGATGTATCATGGATATGATGAAGCAAAGTTAAAGAAAATGGTCTGATGAGATGGTGAGACAAAGATTGGTACTTCAGGAGATGAGCATCAAGATTATATTTGATAGATGATGGAAATTTATTGAAAAGTGACATTGTTTGGAAAAGTAGAAAGGAAATTGTTGTTCACTCCACATCCAAGAAAGACCAAAATTCTGTTCAAAGCTGGTCAAAGAGTCCTGAACCTCAAACTTATCTCTGTAAATCAGACCTTTTGTATTGGAAGAAAGGAAGTTCAAGACCTGAGAAAATCTTATTGTCACTTCCATGTTTCTACGCAATCACTTTTAATAATGTTGATATCGAGAATGAAATTCCAGATGGGTGAATATAAGTTGTGTTAGAAATTTAATCCTTATGCTGATATGGTGGTTGTACCATTAGAAGAATCCACTCAATGCAAAGATATTCTACATATGGAAACAAAAAGAGTCTGGAAAACCAAAGGAAAAGGTTTATTCGAACTCAAAGATCATTCAAGTTATAAATACATACTGAGAATTGGGTCATGAACATAAGTTTGTCACAGAGATAGTTACAAGAAGAGCTAATGAGTGCATTGTGTCGATTACCGAGCCTGATTACAAGAATCTCAATAAGAATGATATTGAGGATATGTATTTGAATTATGAATGGCAAGGTTCTTGACTATGCAGAAACAGGGTTGCTTGGTTTTATCCGTATTCATCAGAAGTTCATGATATGAGAAAGAGTGCATGATTTCCGCTTGGAATTGAAAGTTATCAACCAAAAGTTAATCTCACTGCACCAATAAATATCTTTACCTAGGGAGTTAAAAAGACAGAAAGTTATCTATCATTATGAGCCCGTGCATGGAATTATTTACAAGAATAGGAAAGAAAGAGAAAAGGGTGATGAGACATTCAGAGATTCATAAGTTTTGTGATGCAACGCTGAACAGAGTACTAGAAGGATTAAAGAGTTATAATAATGATGTGAAGTATGGCTATGTACAAAGAGAACTCACCAATGATGAAGTTGAGTATCTGAAATTGTTTGAAGAAGAGATTGAAGTTAGATTGAAGCATCGTAATCAAATGAGAAGATGGGAGATGTATGTGAATGGAAGACCACTTGGACCTCAAAGAGAACGCCCAGAATAATCGACCCTTAAGGGGAGATTGTTAGGTTCATAAAAAGTGTCGCATTTGTGGTTTAGTTATATTTAGTTAATAGTCTTTATTTTTTTTTTTTTTTTTTTTATTTTGTTTAGTATTAAGTAGCTTGTATAAGGTATATTATGCAAAAAAAGATAAATAGCACAAGTTACAAAGATTAAGGACTAAAAGTGAAAAATAAAGGAAGGGAAGGCTCCTTCCTTCTCTTATAAATACCCCTATAATCATCATTAGAGGGTGATGCTTTTGTAATAAACATTTTCCCTTTTCCCTCCATTTATAACATTTGAAATTTGAATACTTTTCCTCCATTACTATTCTCTTTAAGCTTCCATGATTGATAATGTATGATTCAAGATAAACAAGACCTAACAATTCCAATCACCACTTATTGATACTTCATCATCATCATCCTCGTCACTAGACTTCTAATAGATTTGCTCATCATCAGATGCATATGTCGGTACATCGGGAACCCCTGGTTTATCACTAGTTCCTTTATTTGTACCTGAACTGCTGGCGTGAGAGCTGTGAGTTTGTATCAGGCTTCTTTTTGTAGCCAGCTTCATTTGTTCAGCTTCTGTTAAAGCAACACCAGACAGCACTGTTAGACCTTTAGCTTTAGACGTCTTTACAAGTTGTTTTTCTTGGCAGGTTTAGCCATCTTTGCTGAAGTCTTGAGTCTTTTGCCTTTAGCAGTTGGAGGAGTCTTTGTCTTGTTAGATCCAGCTTGCTTCTTCTTGACACTTGCTTTTATTTTAGGAGGTTTAGCTCCTGAAGCAATGGCATAGTACTCTTTGTAGGATTCGAAATATTTGATGGCTTTATTTGTCAATTCATCAGGCAAAATGGCACCATATAGCTGTGTGTCCTCATGCCTTGAGACAACCTTTATTGTGGTGAACATTGGGTCATCCCTGGCAAAGTGCCAATTTACCTTATTTCTTCTTGGAATTGATGAATCCTTAGTCATAAAGAAGTTGACGATGACCTTGGTGAAGCGAGGGTAGTACATATCATTACTCCTCTTGACATTCTTGTTCTCTACTTGATAAACAAAGTCCTTCCATAGAAGGTAGGCATTATCTACTTTTCTTATGGTACACTCCACAAAGGATTTGTGCTTGAGATAGTCAAAGGAATGTCATATCGGTTATTTTACCATCAGGAAACTGACTGATAACCGCAACAAATAATCTCCAAGGTTGATGCAGCTTGTTGACATTGACATCGGTGATCACTTTTATCTCTCCACTGTAACCAAGATCTCTAAGAAACGTGAGAATTTCCTCTTCAAAGGGTAGTTTTTCGAATTGCTGATCAAGGAGTTTAGGGCATATTTGAAGCATTTGTCTGAAGTACTCAAGATTCACAATATGTTTCTTATTGTTCATTTTGAAGCGAATTGAGTGGTGATGAACTTTAGTAGTGGCCCAAAACTCTTGCATGTATATTTTTGGAACATCTGTTGTGATCTGGAATGCCTTGTAGAAGGGAGTGAGTTTCAAAACATCATACACCACTTGAAGAGTTGCTTCTTTGGACTTGAGGTCTGAGCTTAGTCGAAGATTACTTTTGCCAATCTTGAGTCGGTTGGCAGGAGCAACTAAAGCGTCATCCAATGCAATTTGTTCAGCTCTTGTGATGTCCATGGTTCTGCTTAAGAAAGAATCAATACAGTTTTTATATAACCAAGTTTATATATAACTATATAGACCTTTTATGTGAACACTTTATGTTTTATCATGATGTGAAAATTTTCCTTAAGTATTAGGACCTCTAAGACTTTTAGCACTTGATAAGATCTATTCCTCTGAATGGTAACTTAGATAGACTTATATGCTTAAGGGATTAAGGCAACCTTTTTGATAATTTAGGAATCGTGGTCTTTCTAACTAGTAGAAAATTTAGATAGCCTAAGTTATATTTTAGTTAACCTTGATTATACCTTTCTTTTAAGCCTATTTCACTAGATCAGTTCCTTAATGAGAACAGCTAGATCGGGTCCTTAAACAAATCTACTAGATTGGGTCTTGATGAGAAAACTAGATCGGGTCCTTAAGAACAAGACTGGATCGGCTCCTTAATGAGAAAACTAGATCGGGTCTTTAAGGAAAGACAAGTTCGGGTTCAAGGAATTTACTAGATCGGCTCCTTAATGAGAAAACTAGATCGGGTCCTTTAAGGAAAACGACTAGTTTGGGTCTTAAGGAAATTTACTAGACCGGCTCCTTAATGAGAAGACTAGATCGAGTCTTAAGTGACTTAACTAGATCAGCTCCTTAATGAGAAAACTAGATCGGGTCTTTAAGGAAAATGACTAGTTCAGTTCCCAAAGGGTTTGATTAGATCAGTTCCCAAAGAGCATAACTAGTTCGGTTCTCAAAGGATTTGTCTAGTTTGGTTCTCAAAGGATTTGTCTAGTTCAGTTCCCAAAGGGTTTGATTAGATCGGTTCCCAAAGATCATAACTAGATCGGGTCTTCATTTATAAAATTTCACAAACACGATTTTTTTCAGTATAGCAACTTGTCTTATTTTAGCCACTTATTCATAAGGCATAATCTTTTCAGGTAAATATACAAAAAGACCCGTTCTCACACTAACACAAAATTTCGCTCACCACCAACCCAAAACAACACATCGATCCCCACCACACCATACGTAGACACCACTCAGTATTAATTTCACCCCCCCACCCACCCACCCACCCCCCGCCTCCCTCCTCTCCCCCCCTTCACGACCCCCCCACAAAGAATCCTCTCCCCCCCTCTCAAGCCCAGTATGCAGTATGTTACTGTAACGAGGAACGCAAGGCCAAAGAGGAAAAGGGGAAGAGGGGTAAAGATATTTAACACAATTGTATTCAATAATAAATAAACTAAAGAAACTAGGGGTTATGATTTTTCATTCAAACTTCATTCAGAATTGATATAACATGCATTCTTTACAAAACCCGTCAAATTTTACTTTAGCTCCCCAAAAAACTAAATTTTTGAGCTAAACAATCAGGCATATCTTATTCATATATTAACCTTTACAAAAACTGATTAAACGAAGTGCATGAAGCACAACCTAAAGCTACAAAACCCCTCAACTAATTTGGAGTTTTACCCAATTTGATTTTCAAGAACCTTAATTTCAAAAATTTAGGGATTTCAAGATCAAGAGAGGATGAAAGACCAATTCCTTTGAGATGTAGGTAGATTAGGTGATAAAGAGCATTTTTTATATTGTACCTTAGTGATGAAAATGGCTAAGAATGATGAGCAAGGATGGGGCGATTCGAATAGGGGGTGTGAAAGAGGGAAAAAGATTATTAAGTGTGTGTGTGTGTGTGTGGGATAACAGGGAACGGGTTAGGGTGGGAGGGGTTATTAACAAAAAATTGATTTTAACACATTTGGCCCCTCAAGTTTCATAACCCTTTTACTTTTCAATTATAAGTTTTATAAGGCATATAAAGTTTAATATATGGCACATTAAGTCCCTAATGTTTTTAACTAAAATACCTAGAAACTTATATTTGCACATTCATTTCCTAAAGGCATAAACACATAACATATAAGGCACATGAAAGCTAAGCTCAATTATCTTTCCTTAACAAATGATATTTCGTTATTGTTTAAAACCTTTTTCCATTGAAACTCATTATTATTATGAAGAAAATATTTGACATTTTCTCCTCCTCAAACAATGACCCGTTTTCTATTTAAAGAGCTGTAGTCGTTGTTTGAGAAGTCGAATGTCTTTGAAAAAGCATTTTCTGATGTAGCAATGGTATATCTTTGAAAAACAAACACCAAAATAAGATTTCTTTTATTTTCACACATAAGTGCACTGACGCGTACACTTATGGAAATATAGGAAGCACGGGTTGTGATGCAAAGTAATCACAAGCCTTTGCATGGTCATAAAGTAAACTTGCCTTTAAGATGATGACCGGGTTGCTATCTAAAATAATAGCAAGCCATTTTTTGCATGTTTTGAAAACATTTGGAACTTCTGCTCGAACTTCATTTACAGCCTCGTATCATTATTGAATGACATTTCTAAGACCGTAAATGTTATCGATTTTCAGAAGACATGCCATTATTACCTCTTTTTATATTTTTCTCATTTTTTAATTTTTTTCTTTGGTTTTATATATTTTATGTTTTTGTATTTTGTTTTTATAAAAAATTTCTGAAAATGAAAAAATATTTTTGGTTTTTATGGTTTTTTAATATATACCTATTATACCGGATATCAGAATAGGTACCACCACTATTCTTTAGCTTCATATGCCAACTGTTTCAGTGTTTCAGGCGTAAAAATTCGCATTCCTAGCTTGTTGATAAGAAATTCAATTCTTTCTCTAGCATCAGGGAATTTTGTGAAGTGTCGTTAGCTTGATTTCCGTGTTGACAAAGTAAAGCTCTACTACTTTCAATTTCCCTTACTCTTGAATGTAATGGATTCTGATTTAATATGCTGTGAGCGAGGAATTTGAACTTTATTGCAGCATAAGGGCAATAGCGCTTGTGTTATCATGAGTTCTTGGAATTATTGAATCCATGGCCATGTCGGTAAGTGGTTGATCTAAATCTAATCGGAATTTGGAGCACAATTACAGCCAAACATGGCAATATATTCAGCTTCTGTACTGGATATCGCAGCGCTTTTCTGTCTTTTTTATGACCAGCTAACAAGCCTGTCTCCCAATAATTGCATACATCCAGAAGTACTTCGTCTAGTATTCTGGCAACGCAGTGATCTGCGGAGCATAAGCTGTTAGAGCAAGAGAAGAAAGAATCTCATGGATAACAGTTGTCCCTGTATTTACGATTCCTCGTAGGTATTTAAAGATCCTTTTTACAGCATGGAGGTGCTATGATACAACAAATGTTAAGTTTGGTCTACTGGCTGTAAGATACATAAGGGTGCCAATCATTCCACGATAATGTGTAGGATCTACGGCTTTCCCTTGTGTATCTTCAACCAGTTTGGATTTCTCACATGGGATTATTCCACGGGGTCACAAGATTCCATAAAATATTTCTTCAAAGATTCTAGAGCATATTTAGAATGGTTTAAATAAATGCTCTTGGGACTTTCGTGAAATCTGTAGTCATAGAAAAAAAATAAATATTTTTACCATCATCGACATCTTAAAACTTTGAAACATATTATTTTTGAAATTGGTGGTCACATAATTCAGGTGTAGTAGACGCAAAGATTATATCATCAACATAGATTTGTACCAGGAGAATATCTTTGCCTTGTCTTCTGATGAACAATGTGGGATCCACGGTTCCTTTAGAGAATTCCTGAGAGAGTAGAAACTTCGACAATAGATCGTACCACGCGCGAGGAGCTTGTTTCATGTGACAACCATGACTTGAGCAGGTTAGTCAAACTATTAGTGTTGACTTATGTATCTGTATAATGTATGGGTTATGTGTTATTTGTGTTTATACGTGTTTATATGTGTTTATGTAGGATATGTGAGATTTGGTAATCAATCCATTGAGCGTGATCGTCTCATTGGGATTGGATTTGTGTTGGATTTTGTGAAGTTCATTTAGTTCAATTTTGGTGACAAGGAAATGATTTTTGTGATTTAAGCGTTTTAGTGATTTATCGTGTAAGTATTATTACGTATACGTATTTATGTGTTAGTAATGTAGGTTCATGATTAGGGTCTTTAGTAGTTAGATAAGAATGAAATGTAAATTTTATTGTTGGAAAGTTAGGTTAAAAATAAAATGAAAAGTTATTATTTTAAAAGTTAGTAAATTGCATGTTACACAAAAAGGTAATTATTTATCAAATAAGCTTAGATTTTTATAAAAACTTAAGGTAATGTTAGTAAATATGTAATTAATAAATAAATTAAAATAAATAAATAAAGAAAATAAAAGGGTGATCGGCCGGTTTGGTTTAAAGAAAAAAAAGGAGAAAAACAATCCTATTAATTAAAATAGGTAAAGATATCTATCCTAACTTTGTAAACCTTATAAATACCAAAAACCCTCTCTCCCCTTGTTTTTGATTGTTCCAGCCGAATTTTATCAAAGGAGGAAGAAAAAAAATATTTTTTTATCAAGATTTAAGTTGGTGATTTGTATAAGCAATTCAAGGTTTTTAGGTAAATTCTTAAACCCGTTTTTAATCTAATCATTCTTTTTTAATTCATGTACTAATTATTTTGATGGATAATTAAGGTTCACTAACAGCTGTAAATTATATAATTGTAAATAGTTAATATGATTAGGGATGAATTATAGTATGATGGTGTGTTCAGGTTCGGTATAGAATTGCGTCTAGAACCTTGATTTAGGTTGAGCAGAATTTCGGGCTGTGTTATTTCGTGATGATTATCTAGAGGGTTTGAATGCATGATTTGATGTGATTCATGGTGTCTTTGATGTAGCTCAAAGAGTCTGTTTCCAGAAAAGAAATCGCTCTCGAAAGTTTTTAAGGTCGGAAAGTCATTCAAATGTTGGTCGCACCAAAAGTGGTTAAAACAGTAAATATGGGTCAGATTTAAGTCAGGTTACGGGGTGTAAATCCCCACTTAAAAATAATTGCTAATTCCAACACAGGATAGAAAATCTACAAAGACTTTTAGTTCTATGTGTCTATTAATAATACCAAAACGGAAGATTCTGATTTGGAGTCTAAGTAGGGTTTTTAGGTCCAAAACTATTTAGTTGTTGTACCAGATCGAAAATGAGTAGTTAAAAGTTTGATTTTATTTGGGACACTTAAGAGGGGATATAAATTAGTGGAAAAATCATGGAGATAGTAAACTCATAATATTGAATGCGTGATTTTTGGTCAAATTTATAAAGGTCAGTAGGCGTGGTTTAGAAAATGATAAAGTGACACTAAAATTCTGCAGTTTTTTGTAAATTGTTAAACATTGAAAAAGTGTGTAAACAAATTGGTAAATGTTAGGCATTGTGTCGGGGTGACCCATGAGGGTATATAAACACCTTAGACATCCATCATATGATTGTTACATGTGCTTAAGCTTTTGGCTTAGTAGCGTGTAACACATGTTATTTTGTTGTTTAGCTCTGTGCGAGGATTTTGGGAATTGCTTTTAGCATTAGGTAAGTTTCATAGATTTTTTTTCTTATGTTTTTTTAGGATGATGAAAATGATTTGCTATGAGTTTTTAAATGTTTTAGATACTGTTGATAATGTTTCTGTTTTAAATGGAAGACATGGGTCGAGGAATATTGTATGTTATGTGCTACTTGCTAATATGATATGGATTGTTATGCTTGAGCGTGACCGTCTCAAGGCATGAATGGATTGTTAGTAGTGAGCGTGATCGTCTCATTACTGTGGATTGTTGATAGTGAGCGTGATCGTCTCGTTTATGTGGACTAGGATACGTTTACTTTCTAAGTTTGTGATCATTGAGCGTGAACGTCTCAATGTAGATGTTGTGATTGCATGGTTAGCTTGTATAAATAGTTTCGTTGTTATGTCCTGCATGCTTGTTTTATTCTATCACAGTGATTTCAAAGCGAGTATTAGCGGTGTACTTTAAACCTATGATCTCTCCAACAATTTTGTTGACGTGTTTAAGCATCATTTTCAGTGAACATATGGAGATATGATAGAGAGAAGTGGCTAGAAAGAGACCATAGGATGTCATGGAGATTTATTTGCTTTTATGTCTTGATATTGCATTGTTTGAATTTGGATACTTTTGTATGCTTTTATTGGGTGAGAACTTGCGTTCATCAATACATGACGCCTTTTGGATTTAGATTATTTTTATGGGTATTGATATGACACTTTGTGTCTTATACTTTGATTATTTATTGCATGTAGAGTCTCTTTATAGACGCAATTGTGTTGTGGATGATATCCTTTTCTCGTTACACCTCGCGTATCCGCCTTGGCGGGGTCTTGTTTTGTGACTAGATGGTATCAGAGTCGTCGGTTCTTAGAGAAGTAGGGTGTTAAGAATAGGACTATAACCTAGGGGTCTTCATGTAGATGCATTTAGGGACTTAAGTGTTTAATGCTATAACTGCTATGCTTCCCTTCTATTTTTGCATAGCTTATATATCTCGTATTTTGCTAAGTTGTCATTTTAGTTATTTTGCCTACCATTATCTGATATGATATGTATTACTTTCTTAGTATTTTAGCTTTGTTTTCCCTCACCCGTAAGAAGTCTCATTAGGGAACCGTTTTCCCAACTGGACTTAAGCGTTATAAGGATCCATAAGAGGAGCCTCTTGTGGAACCAAAGGAGATAGGATAGTGGATCGTTTGTCGGATGCGCGTAGTAAGGCTGGACCCGCGGAGCTGGGTGATTCTTACGGATGCCCAAAGTAAAACCCAAGCAAGGCCTAGCATAATTTATCCCATCCTTTACCTCGTCATGTTGTTATTGATTATTTGTTTTGGATATTTCGTATTTTGGAAGTCGTTGCGAGACTTTCATTCCTTTATGTCGTTTCGACTTTATTTTGATATAAGTAAGTAGTTATTTGATGGAGCATCATTTATGTGTTAAGTTGGAGTGGTTTAAGATATGCAATATGGTATATGTACTTATATGTGAATTATGACTGATTTGGGTAATCTTGGAAGTAAGTACACATGTGAAAGGAGGCACTTATAATTATGGTGGCCAACATAATTATAAAGGCATCACACATGTAGACTTGTGACCATGATTGCATTTATTTGTGTTTGGTTGTAAGATGGTAGTGTAATATGTTTTTTTTATTAATATGTGTATTCATGATAAGGATGGTGGTATGGGTAGAGAATTATTCTCTTACATAATTGGAGGATATCGTTAAGTTATGTTGTATTGATAGTAGTTTCCATTCTATCTAGTAATTTGCGGATTACCCTATGTATTGCTATTATAGAGGTTTGTTCGTTTGCTCGGTTTTTTGTTCGGATTTCCTAAGTCTAAGCTTATAGCATCCCTTCATAGTACTTTGTGACCTCACTCACCCCATCCCCCCCACAATTACTCCTAAGGATACCGATTTTTCCTATTCGACCGTCTCGATGTATATTGGTTGTGCGGAATCTGGTCTGTTCAGATATAGGCGCTGTTTTTTTAGTTCTTTCGTCTGCATTGATTACTCGTATGCAGTATAAAACATTTCTTTTAAGCACTAATTGTTCATTACATATTAGTGTGATTATTACTCCACTTGGTTGTACTATTCATCTGGTTTTAGTAAACCCAGTTAGCGACGTGGTTAGTTCGATGCTTTTAGGTTGCTCGGTTGATCGTTATTTTGGGATAAGACCTTACGTTTTTCTTTTGGTAGTAACGTCTCGCATGAGTTTTTCTTGTACGATGTTCGTTTGATTTTATTTAAGTATATGGTTCTGGTATTTTCTTTCGTTTTCAAACAATAGAATTATGTTAGAGTCTGTACGTGTTTTACGATCATGTTGGTATTATGGTGTCCTTTGATTGAGTAACATATTTCATAATTGATGTCTAATTATAAAAACTCTTTGGAAGTATTGTGTTAGTGTTTGAGAAAAACTGTGTTTAAAATGATCTTTGTAAATAGAATATGTTTAAATGGTCTATACAATATAGGTATGCAAAAAAATTTTTTCAAGCTGGTTTAAATATAAATTTTATTTTATTATAAAAAGTTGGTTTAAAGTTGATTCATATGGTAAGGTACTGACGATATACTATTAGATAACCATCTCTAGATTTTTTATGACAACCAGAATGAATTTTATAAAGATTAAATTTAAGACAATTTTATTTATTATTTAAAATGATTTTTATACTTAAAGTGACTTTCTTAATTTAAATTGATTTTTATAAAAAAAATATTATTTAATTTGTTCTTCGAGTAAAGTCGATAATTGGGTATTAGATTTCCGTTCTTTCGTATTGATATTTTTTTTATTGTGTTTTTTGTCGTGGGTACGTCTGTTCGATTCTTTCGTTTGCGTTTTCGCTCGATGCATATGCATATCCTTCCTTTCAAAGGATTCTTATGTCATTTGATTCACATCTATTTGGGGCTATGTGGGGAATCTCCCCATATGCATTATAGGCCTTAGATCGATATTCGGTTGTTACCTATCCGATTGTTCGTAACCCTTAGAATTCGTTGATACCGTTGAGTCGTGGAAGCTTTGATGTGCTTGTGGGAATGGACCGGTTGTCCAAGAGGAAGTTTATGATAGTATGTCATGAGAAGGTGGTTAGGATACCGTTGAAAGGTGATGAGATACTTCGGGTTCATGGTGAACGTACTCAAGGAGTTATGAAAACCTTATTGAACACGAAGGTAGATGAACCAAAATTGAGTGATATTTCCGTCGTACGAGATTTTGTTGGTATGTTTCGAAAGACTTGTCGATGACCACCATAAACAAGTTGAGTCTGCATAGATTTAGTTCCTGAAGCGACGCCAGTCACGAACTCTCCATAACGTCTAGCACCCTTCAGAAATGAAGAATTGTCTGAACAACTTCAAGAGTTGCAAGACAAAGGTTTCATACGACCTAGTTATTTTCCGTGGGGATGCACCAGTGTCGTTTGTTAAGAAGAGAAGCATGTAGTTCATTTGAAGTTAGTGTTGGAATTACTGAGGAAGGAGAAAGTTGTTCGCTAAGTTACTAAGAGTGAAGCATGAGATTAGGACGAACAGTACCTACAATACCATCCGAGATATGATTATTTTTAGGATTGGCAGGTTACCTACCTACGTTTCACGCAAAAACTTTTCTAAGATTGTTAAAAACCATTCTTCCCTAACTGAGGGGATCAGAAGTTATGAGAGGGGCGCAGAACCTTAAAAAGAGGCTTTCAGACTTTGAAGAATTAATTTGTGTGACGCTTTGATACAGTTCGATGTAGGGTTTGATGATGTTGAGTAGAAAGGGAGAGTGAAACTAAGATGAGTAAGAGCAAATGTCCATGACTATTAGTCAAGTAGTTCAGGACAAGATATGGCTACTTCAAGTGAGGCGTCCAAAGGTAGAGAACGCGCCCAGCAGACTTGCTGCGTGACATTTGACCAAATAATGAAAAGAGGGCAAAATGATGGTTAGTTACTTTATGGATTTAATTGTATAGTGAGTATGAGTACAAAATTCGCTACCATCCAGGTAAGGCATATGTAGTGACTGTTGCGTTCAAGTAGGAAGGAACGAGTTGAAACTAGACGTGGTCCGCGATAGCGCATGTCTAATGACTATTCAGTATGGAGTAAGAGGAATGATACTGACAGCCCAAAGTGAGGCGTTCAAGCAAGAGAACGTACTCGCAGAAATACTACATGGTTTAGATCAACAGATGGAAAGAAAAGGAGACGAGAGTTTGTATTTTATGGATCGTATTTAGGTTCCATTGGTAGGAAGTGAATGGATGGAGGCCTATTGAATCAAGGTACTTGGTACATCCGGGGAGCGGATAAGAAGTACTATAACATTGGAGACATGTATTGGTGGCCATGAATAGAGAAGGATTAGCTATCTATGTTAGCAAATTTCGGACTTGTTTAAGAGGTGAAGACTGCAATGTCAAAGACTTTTGGCTTGCTGCAACAGCCTGAGATACTTGAGTGAAAATGAGATAGAACCACCATGAATTTTATCACTAAATTTCCAAGATCAAAGTAGTGAGTATGATGTGATTTGGGTGATGGTCGATAGACTGACCAAGTAAGCTCATTTCTTCATAGCTTTACAAAGATATTTCAATGATGTGGAAGTTGGGCAAAGATTCTATATTGATGCGATATATAGCAAGGTATGGAATTTTGGTGTTGATCAACGCAGATTGAGATGGTTATTTACCTCGTGGTTTTGGGCTAGATGATGCAGAAAGTGTTAGGTCACGATTGGATTTGAGTTATGTTAGCATCCTCAAGCGGATGGACACAAAGTGGAAGATGATTTAGATATTGGAAGATATAATGAGGGCATGTGTTATTGATTTTGGTTGTAGTTATCATTCGAACATTTGGTGTACTCTATTTGAAGCTTTGTATGGAATGAAATGTAGGTCGCCTGTTCTATGGGCAGAGATTGGAGAGAGTAGTTTGATTGGACTTCAATTAGTACAAGAAACGACTGATAAAGTAGTGGTTATAAAGGAAAAGCTCCAAGCGACAAGAGATCGTTCAAAAAGAGCTATGCTGATAATAGGCGTAAATTGTTAGAGTTCGAGGTAGGAAATTGTGTGTTATTAAAGGTGTCGCCTTGGAAAGGCGTGATTCGTTTTGGAAAGAGAGGCAAGTTAGCACCGAGGTATGGTGAATTTTGGCTAAGAGAAGTGCAGTTTCTTGGGCATGTGATAAATGGTAATGGGATTCATGTAGTCCCTAGTAAGATTGAAGCTGTTAAGAATTAGAAAGCCCCTAGAACTCCGACTGAGGTTCGTTCGTTCTTAGGATTAGCTGGGTATTGCCGTAGGTTCATTAAGAACTTTTCTAAGATAGCTAAGTCTCTTACTAGCTTGACTCAGAAGAGTAAGACGTTCGATTGGGGTGAGGAACATGAATTGGCATTTCAGACCTTAAAGAATAAGTTATGTAATGCGCCTGTTCTAGCTCTCCCCGATGGACCAGAAGACTTTGTGGTATATTGTGATGCGTCCTGGATAGGACTAGGCTGTGTGTTATTGCAAAGAGGTAAAGTGATAGCCTATGCGTCTAGGCAGTTGAAAATTCATAAGAAGAATTATATTACCCATGATTTAGAGTTGGGTGCAGTCGTGTTTGCACTTAAGATCTGGAGACATTATCTGTATGGGACAAAGAGTGTCATCTATACGGATCATAAGAGTCTTCAGCATATCTTTAGTCATAAAGAGTTGAATATGCGACAACGTCGTTGGATAGAGTTGTTTAGTGATTATGACTGTGAAATTCGCTACCATCTTGGTAAGGCGAATATGGTGGCTGATGCCTTAAGTAGGAAAGAAAGAGTAAAGCCTAAGAGATTTAGAGCTATGAATATGACCCTTCAGTCGAGTATCAAGGTTAGGATACTGACAGATCATAAAGAGGTTGTGGATGAGTTTACAGGATTGGAGAAAGGTTTGGATGAGATGATAGAACAGAGAAGTGATGGAACCATGTACTACCTAGATCGAATATGGGTACCTTTGAAGGGTGAGGTGAGAACCCTGATAATGGATGAAGCCCATAAGTCGAATTACTCTGTACACCCAGGAGCTGATAAGATGTATTCTGATTTGAAAGATAGGTATTGGTGGCCTAGCATGAAAAAGGATATAGCTGAGTATGTTAGTAAGTGTTTGACTTGTTTGAAGGTTAAGGCTGAGCATCAAAGGCCATCTGGCTTGCTCCAGCAACCTGAGATTCTCGTATAGAAATGGGAAGGGATAGCTATGGATTTTATAACTAAGTTGCCTAGGACTAGTAGTGGGTATGACACAATCTGGGTCATTGTAGACTGATTGACTAGGTCCGTGACAACCATGACTTGAGCAGGTTAGTCATACCGTTAGTGTTGACTTATGAATCTGTTGTAATGTATGGTTTATGTGTTTATATACGTTATGTGGATTATGTGAGAGTTGGTAATCAATCCATTGAGCGTGATCGTCTCATTGGGATTGGATTTGTGATGGATTTGGTTAAGTTTATTTCGTTCACTTTTGCTGGCAAGGAAATGACTTTTGTGGTTTTGGCGTTTTTGCGTTAATTGTGTAAGTATTATTACATATACGTATTTTTGTGTTACTAAAATTAGGTATGAATAGGCTTTAGTGGTTAGAATAAGAAAGAAATAAAATTTCTATTTTTGGAAAGTTAGGTTTAATAAAAATGAAAAGTTATTTATTTTAAAAGCCTAGTAAATTGCGTTTACGCAAAAAGGTATGCGCAAATAAGCTTAGATTTTTATAAAAACTTAAGGTATTGTAAGTAAATATGTAATTAATAATAAAAATATATATATATATATATATATATATGTAATCGGCCGAATAGGAGGAAAAAGGGAAAAAGAAGGAAAAATAAAGTCCAATTATAACACAACTCTAATTAGGAAATTATCTATACAATATATATATAATAAAAGGGACCCTAAGAACGAAATTTTACTCCCTCTTGGAGTATTCGGCTGATCAAAGAAGAAAAAAAGAGAGAAAAAAATAAATTTTGCAAGTTAGGAGATTTGGTATTCAAGATTCGAAGATTTAAGGTATAATTCACTATCTTTGTTAATTACCAATCTTTAATCATGTAATAATTATTATGATGGATCTAGGGTTTCTTAATAATCTGTAAATTTAAGTTTATAATCTGATTAGGGTGTTTGGTATTCGATTTAATGCGTTTTGGTGTAAGCGTTAGGGTTTAGAACGCGTTAGAACTTAAGTTAGGGTTTGTGCAGAATTTAGGGCTGTGTTGTTCAGTTGATATCTCGATGATGGTAATATGTTTTATCAAGTTTCTGGAGTCTATCAATAAGCTCAGAGAGTCTACTTTTCAAAAAGTCCGGCCTCGAATGATTTCGAGTTCGGGAAGTCAGTTTGTTATACCGTAACAAAAAAGTTGTCAGAACAGTGAATTCAGGTCAGATTTAGGTCAGATTTCGAGGTGTAAAACCCTTACTTAAAATTCGAATTAAGCTTAGACAAGCTAGAGAAGTCAATTCCTATGTGTCTATTAACTCCAGTTCAAAGGGCTAAGGATAATTCCTTTTCTAAGTATGTCTAATAGGGTCAAACTTTTTAGTGTTCGTTCAGATCCGAAACTGAGTAGTTAAAAGTTTGATTTTATTTGGGGCACTTAAGAGGGGATATAAATTAGTGGAAAAATCATGGAGATAGTAAACTCATGATATTGAATGCATGATTTTTGGTAGGATTTATGAGGGTCAGTAGGTAGGGTTTTGAAGTTGGTAAAGTGACGCTAAAATTCTGCGTTTTCAGGTAAAATGTAGAACTTTGAATTAATGTGTAATTAAGATGGTTAAGGTTGGGCATGGTGTCGGGGTGACCCATGGGGGTAATTAAACACCTTAGACATACATCATGTGATTGTTACATGGGCGTAAGATTTTGGCTTAGTCGCGTGTAACACGTGTTATTTTGTTGTTTAGATTTGTGCTATTGTTTGTGGAAGCTGCAAAGCATCAGGTGAGTTTCATAGCTCATTTTTCTTAAGTTTTGTTGGGGTGAAAATGATGCTATGAGTTTAAATGTTTTAGTTGTTGTGATTATGTGTTTATATGTTATGTGATTCGCTCCATAGCTGTGTGAATTGATTAGAGTCGTTTATGTGGCACGCTCCATGGCTTTATGATCAATTAGAGTTGTTTTGAGGTATGTGAGTTTGGTTGGAGAGTGGTGTTTACTACTCAATCAAATCAAACTAAAGGTTTGAAATAATACCTACGGACTTTGTGTTTCGATCGGAGGGTAGTGAGCTACCCATGATCCTTTTGTGAGTGATGTGATGTATACGTGGACTGCGGGACACATATGGTTGTTATGAATTGTTTTAGTAATCGCAACAATTGTATGAAAGTTTTATATGTGTCTTAAACCTATGACTCTCACTAACATTATGTTGACGTTTTAAGCATCATTTTCAGGTGAGCATCATGGGAATAAGATAGAGAGAAGTGGCTAGAAAGAGATCATGGGATGTCATGAAGTTTATTGCTTTTATGTCTTGAATATTGCATTGTTTGAATTATAGATAATTGTTGCATGTCTTTCTATTGGCGAGAACTTTCGTTTCATCAATAAAGATGCCTTTTGTGTTTGGTTAGTTTTATGGGTATTGTTATGACACTTTGTGTCTATGCTTTGCTTATTTATTGCATGTAGAATTCTCTATATAGACGTCATTGTGTTGTGATGATATCCTTTCTCGTTACGCCTTGCGTTTCTACTTTGGCGGGGTGTGACAGATTGGTATCAGAGCCTTTGGTTATAGAGAACTAGGTGGTTGGCCTAGACGATAACTTAGGAACCTTCATATAGTTGCATTTTAGGATCTATGTGTTTACATGTACGTAGCTGGTATATACTTTCATATATTTGAAAGTTTTCGTTTGTCTATTTTGTCTACTACTTTCTAGTAATATATATATATATATATATATATATATATATATATATATATATATATATATATATATATATATATATATATATATATATATATATATATAAATATTTATATTGGTTTTCGCCATTACTTAAGTACCTAATATGAATTGCACCTTTTTGTATTATTTATGTGTTTTTGTTTTTTTGCTCACTTATGAGTACGATCTTGACTTGTGAGTGATTCGACAACGAGAGATGTAGAATGGGAGCCAATTGAGGAGGAGCGTCTCGAGGAACCAAAGGAGGGATGGATGTTAGGAGAATCAAAGAAGGGGTCAATCCGGATTTCCCCTTGGCCGCTCATAAGTAGGACTGGTCTCGCAGAGTCGGGTGACTCTTGTGAAAGCAAGGTCAAACACAAGCGAGGCCCAGCATAAGTTTATTTCATCTGTTATCTCTACACATTCGCGGTCGTCGGTGAATTCACTTGGATTTTTCCGTATTTAGGGTTTGGAATCTTCGTCATTCTTTCTATCGTTTTGGGATTTTTTATCCTTATGTGTATATGTGTTGTTTTGATGGAGCATCATGTTAGAATTCTATGAGATTTGCTATGTGGTACGTTGGTATAATTGTGTGTTATCGTCGAGATGTGTAGTCTTGGGAGTAAGTATACGTGTGCAAAAGATGCAATTATAATTATGGTGGCCAATATAATTATAAAGGCATCACACACGTGGACTTGTGACCTCGATTACATTAATCGATGATAGGTGTTATGTGGTAGTGTAAGATGTGTTATGATGGGATGTATTTTGGATAGTTGAGTGGATAGTAAGACTTCTTTTCAAACTATTGTTTGCGATATCGTGGATACCTATTGGTATTGTCATTGCGATTCATAAGTTGGGTTGATAGCTCATGTCCGTCGAGATACCTAACTCTCGTGTTAGTACTCCTTGTCGGTATTATGATAGAACTGGTGTTCTATGTCCTCCGTTCAATGTTTCGATTTGCTTCTTTTGTCAAGAGTAATGGTACCCTTTGATTTCTGTTCTTTGATTGTTATTATGGGTGAGTCTCTACGATTTAGTTGGTTCATGATGTTTCTTCTTGAGTTCGTTGGTACGTGTTCGTTTCCAAATGATATTTTGGTGTTGAGGTTCTTAAGGTGTTTGGAGTCCCTTTTCGAGATAATAGTGTCTTTTGTTTTAAGTCACGCGTTTCAGTTAGTAACACACCATGGAAAACTTTTTTTGAAATAATAATAATAATGTTGAAGTGATTTTTGTATTTAATGAGATATTTGTTAAGTGTCGAAAACTTTGTTTTAAATTGAATTATACAAATAATATGCAACACATTTCTTTTTATAGCCATCCCTTGATTTTTTTATGAAGACTATATTTAAAATAAGTTTATGAAAATTTCATTTAAAATTATTTCTTTTAAAATGATTTACATTATTAACTAATATGATTCTACTGTTTTAAAAATGACCGATATAAAGTTATGGAAGATAATTCTCGCGGGTGAAAAATTGATTTTTGTACAAGGTTCGTATTCTTTTATTTATAGGTCGTGATACGTGGTGTTATTCAATAGGTTCCTCTTGCGCCAATGGTACGTTTGTTGTGTCGATGGTTTGTTTTTCTTATCAATGCATACATTCGGTTTGATTTTCTTTTGAGTTTTTGTGATTTTTGAATTCTTACCAAAATTGGTACATGTAAAGTCGTGGTATTTGTTCATAGTTGGTTCGATATTCGTGCATTACCCTATTCGATTTATCGTGGTCCTTCGAATTCGTTTGATGTTCGTACTATGTGATCTTAGAGTTGATGTCAGTTCACATCTTCTGAGTTGTGCCTATGTGATTGAAGTAGTGAAACGGATGAGTTAAGTTGTTAGAATTAGAAGGTTCTCGTTTCACTATAGATCTAGTACCGTTGGTTATGAGAGGGTTGATATAGTCGTATGAGAGAATTGGTTGTGAAGTATAAGGTTGAGAAAGTATGCCATGATGAGATGGTTAAAATGCATTTGGTGGATTTGAAGGTGCTTGAGGTTCGTGGGGAAACGAACTAATGTAAATGCGCGATCTCGTAGGAGTACCGAAGTAGATGAGTCAAAAATATGTGATATACCTGTAGTATGTGAGTTCCCCAAAGTGTTTTCTAAGGATTTAATAGGTTTACCCCTTGGTGTGAAGTAGAATTTTGTATAGAGTTAGTACGAGGAGCGACACCGATTGCGAAGGCCTGTGTCGTTTAACGCCTACAGAGATGAAAGAGTTGTTGGAATAGTTGCAAGAGCTGCAAGGTAAAGCTTTTAACCGAATTAGTTATTAGCTATGAGGAAGCACATGTATTGTTTGTCAATACGTAGGATGGGTCATTTAGGATGTGCATAGATTATCGCGAGTTGAGTAAGATAGATCTTTATTCGGGCTGTCACCAAATGAGGGTGCACGAATATGAGATTCCAAAGACTATTTTTAAGATGCGTATGGACGTTATAAGTTTACGGCTATGCCTTTTTGGGTTGACCAATGCACCAGCTATTTTCATAGACGTAGTGAATCGGGTGTGCTAGCCGTATTTAGGCAAGATGTCATCATGTTTAAACGATGACATTTAGGTCTACACAAAGTCTAAGGAGGAGCACGAGTCGCATTTGAAGATGAAATTGGAGCTGCTGAAGAAAGAGAAGTGTCATGTGAAGCCCAACAAGGTCGAAGCGGAGTGAAGAGGAAGCTTTTCGGAAGTTGTAGGAACAATATGGGTAATGAGCCGATCTTGGCATTACCGGAAGGATCAGACAATTTCGTAGTGATGCGTGGAGCAAGGGTTAGGATGCTTACTTAGACGAAGAGAGAAGGTGATTGCTTATACGATGCGACAACTGGAGATTTATGTGAAGAACAACACGACTCACGTTATGGACTTAGGCGTGATGGTTTTGCTCTAAAATGATAGAGGCATTATGTGTACGAGACAAAGAGTATACGGATCATAAAAGTCTCCAACACATTTTCAATCAGAAGGATTGAATCTGAGGCAGAGACGATGGATGGAGTTATTTAGGGGTTGTTATTGCGAAACCAAGTACCATCTGGGAAAGGGCGAACGTAGTTGTTGATGCATGGAGTAGGAAAGGAGGAGTGAAGCCAAGACGAGTTTAAGATATATGTACGACGATCCAAGCTGAGATTAGAGAGAAGATGTTCGTGGTATAGGTTGAGACGTCCAAAGCAGAGAACGCGTCAACAGAGATGTTGCATGGCTTGGACTAACAAATGGAGAAAAGAGATGGTGGTGTTTGTAAGTATTAAGCGCGATTGGGAGTTGAAAATGAGCCTCAAGGGTCTTCAGGTTTGTTACTACAACCTGAGATACCCGATTGGAAGTGGGAAAAGGAAAGATTAACTATGGATAGTAAATCTAAGTTACCAAGATCGAGTAGTGGATGCGATGCGATTTGGGTGATAGTCGATAGACTGACTAAGTTATCCCATTTTCTAGCAATACAAAAAGAATATAAGATGGAGTAGTTGGCAAGGTTGTATGTAGATGAGGCAGTTGCAAGACATGGAGTGCACGTGTCGAGTATTCATGATAAAGATGGAATATATATTGAGGTTTTGGAAAGGGATGTAGAAGTCGTTAGGAAAACGAGTAGATATGAGTACTGCCTACCATCCATAGAATGATGGTTAGAGTAAGCGTACTTTTCGGACATTGGAAAATATGTTTAGAGCTTGTTTGAGAAATTTGGTGGTAATTGGGATACTCACTTTCTGTGAGGTGAGTTTTCCTACAGAGATAGTTATCATTTGAGTATTCGATGTGTTTTCATTGGAGGTATTGTATGGAAGAGGAGGTAGGTCGCCTATTTTATAGGCTGTGATTGGCGAATGCTAGTCTGCATGTGCCATTGGAACCTGTTGAGAATAGTGACCGTGAAGTTAAGAGGTTAAAATGTAGCAGAATGGTGGTAGTTAAGGTCCATTTGGGCTCGAAGCGAGGTCATTAGGACTTCAGGTAAACTGAGTATCCACACTTATTCGTTGAGCAAGGGATCATTGGGAATTTTAGTTGAAGTTGGGTACGTAAGGTTTCTTGTAGACCTTAGTATGCCCTTAGATGTGTTTGTGTGATTTTGGTTAAAGTTATTTTATGAATAAACTCGAAGTCGAGCCGATTCTTCAAAAATGTTGGGCTTTGTAACAACTTATAACTTGGTTTCAAGACAGTTCTTGTTTGATGAGTTGCGAGACCGGGATGTAAATGACGTTGTTACGCAACTTAAGGTTTTTGACGAGTTTCCTCGATGACGGGCGAGGTTCAGGTAGTTGGATGTTTCTTTTCGTTTGGAGCGGTTATGCTGCTATGCGTACCCTTTTGTGGGAAGGTAAAGTTGTTAGCAGTAAGATATCTTGTGAAAGTTAGTTGGAATTCAAAGTGTTACTTTGAGTTAACATAGGTATGGGAGGACTACTTGAAAGATAAGTATCCTCGATTAATTGTTTGGTAATGATAGAGTTGAACCTTTTGGTTAAATCTCGGGACAAGATTTCCTAAAGGAGGGGATACTGTGACAACCATGACTTGAACAGGTTAGTCAAACCGTTAGTGTTGACTTATGAATATGTTGTAATGTATGGTTTATGTGTTTATATGCGTTATGTGGATTATGTGAGAGTTGGTAATCAATCCATTGAGCGTGATCGTCTCATTGGGATTGGATTGGTGATGGATTTGGTTAAGTTCCTTTCGTTCACTTTTGGTGGCAAGGAAATGACTTTTGTGGTTTTGGCCTTTTTTGCGTTAATTGTGTAAGTATTATTACGTATACGTATTTTTGTGTTAGTAAAATTAGGTATGAATAGGCTTTAGTGGTTAGAATAAGAAAGAAATGAAATTTCTATTTTTGGAAAGTTAGGTTTAATAAAAATGAAAAGTTATTTATTTTAAAAGCCTAGTAAATTTCGTTTACGCAAAAAGGTATGCGCAAATAAGCTTAGATTTTTATAAAAACTTAAGGTATTGTAAGTAAATATGTAATTAATAATAAAAAGAAAAAAAATAAAAAAATATATAGATATATGTAATCGGCCGAATAGGAGGAAAAAGGGAAAAAGAAGGAAAAATAAAGTGCAATTATAACACAACTCTAATTAGAAAATTATCTTTACAATATATATATAATAAAAGGGACCCTAAGAACGAAATTTTACTCTCTCTTGGAGTATTCGGCTGATCAAAGAAGAAAAAATAGAGAAAAAAATAAATTTTGCAAGTTAGGAGACTTGGTATTCAAGATTCGAAGATTTAAGGTATAATTCACTATCTTTGTTAATTACCAATCTTTAATCATGTAATAATTATTATGATGGATCTAGGGTTTCTTAATAATCTGTAAATTTAAGTTTATAATCTGATTAGGGTGTTTGGTATTCGATTTAATGCGTTTTGGTGTAAGCGTTAGGGTTTAGAACGCGTTAGAACTTAAGTTAGGGTTTGTGCAGAATTTAGGGCTATGTTGTTCAGTTGATATCTCGATGATGGTAATTTGTTTTATCAAGTTTCTGGAGTCTATCAATAAGCTCAAAGATTCTACTTTTTAAAAAGTCCGGCCTCGAATGATTTTGAGTTCGGGACGTTAGTTTGTTATACCGTAACAAAAAAGTTGTCAGAGCAGTCAATTCGGTTCAGATTTAGGTCAGATTTTGAGGTGTAAAACCCTTACTTAAAATTCGAATTAAGCTTAGAAAAACTAGCTAAGTTAAGTCCTATGTGTCTATTAACTCCAGTTCAAATGGCTAAAGATAATTCCTTTTCTAAGTATGTCTAATAGGGTCAAACTTTTTAGTGTTTGTTCAGATCCGAAATTGAGTAGTTAAAAGTTTGATTTTATTTGGGGCACTTAAGAGGGGATATAAATTAGTGGAAAAATCATGAAGATAGTAAACTCATGATATTGAATGCATGATTTTTGGTAGGATTTATGAGGTTCAGTAGGTAGGGTTTTGAAGTTGGTAAAGTGACGCTAAAATTCTGCATTTCCAGGTAAAATGTAGAACTTTGAATTAATGTGTAATTGAGATGGTTAAGGTTGGGCATGGTGTCGGGGGGACCCATGGGGGTAATTAAACACCTTAGACATCGATCATGTGATTGTTACATGGGCGTAAGCTTTTTGCTTAGTCGCGTGTAACACGTGTTGTTTTGTTGTTTAGATTTGTGCTAGTGTTTGTGGAAGCTGCAAAGCATCAGGTGAGTTTCATAGCCCCTTTTTCTTATGTTTTCTTGGGGTGAAAATGATGCTATGAGTTTAAATGTTTTAGTTGCTGTGATTATGTGTTTATATGTTATGTGATACACTCCATAGCTGTGTGAATTGATTGGAGTCGTTTATGTGGTACGCTCCATGGCTTTATGATCAATTGGAGTTGTTTTAAGGTATGCGAGTTTGGTTGGAGAGTAGTGTTTACTACTCAATCAAATCCAACTGAAGGGTTGAAATAATACCTACTGACTTTGTGTTCCGATCGGAGGGTAGTGAGCTACCCATGACCCTTTTGTGAGTGATGTGATGTATACGTGGACTGCGGGACACGTATGGTTGTTATGAATTATTTTAGTAATCGCAACAATTGTATAAAAGTTTTATATGTGTCTTAAGCCTATGACTCTCACCAACATTATATTGACGTTTTAAGCATCATTTTCAGGTGAGCGTCATAGGAATAAGATAGAGAGAAGTGGCTAGAAAGATACCATAGGATGTCATGGATTTTATTGCTTTTATGTCTTGAATATTGCATTGTTTGAATTATGGATAATTGTTGCATGTCTTTCTATTGGCGAGAACTTTTGTTTCATCAATAAAGACGTCTTTTGTGTTTGGTTAGTTTTGTAGGTATTGTCATGACACTTTGTGTCTATGCTTTGCTTATTTATTGCATGTAGAATTCTCTATATAGACGCCATTGTGTTGTGATGATATCCTTTCTCGTTATGCCTCGCATTTTCGCCTTGGCCGGGTGTGACAAAGTCTGCTCATTTTCTACCTATGCGTGAGGATTATAAGATGGAAAGGTTGGCTAGATTGTATTTGAATGAGATAGTTGCTAAACATGGTGTGCCAATCTCGATTATATCAGATCATGATAGTCGTTTCACATCAAGGTTTTGGCAGCCAATGCAAGAGGCATTAGGGACCCGTTTAGACATGAGTACGACTTATCACCCTCAGACTGATGGTCAGAGTGAGTGGAAGATATACTTAGAGCATGCGTCCTGGACTTCGGAGGAAGTTGGGATGTTTATCTTCCGTTGGTTGAGTTTTCGTATAATAATAGTTATCATGCTAGTGTGAGATGTGCTCCGTTTGAGGCATTATTTGGTAGAAAGTGTCGTTCGCTAATTATGTGGGCTGAGGTTGGAGAAGCTCAGTTGATAGGACCTGAGTTAGTGCAAGAGACTACTGAGAAGATCTCGTAGATTAAGGATAGACTTAAGGCTGCGCGTGATCGCCAGAAAAGTTATGCTGATAAGAGGAGGAAGCCTCTAGAGTCTAGTGTAGGTGACTATGTCTTGCTCAAAGTGTCGCCTTAGAAAGGTGTGGTACGCTTTGGGAAGAAAGGGAAGTTAGCACCTAGATTTGTGGGACCTTTTAAGATTATTAAAAAGGTAGGCCCTGTGGCCTATCGGTTAGATTTGCCTGAGGAATTGAATGGTGTTCATGACACGTTTCACGTGTCGAACCTTAAGAAGTGTTTGGCTGATCCAACGCAGCAAGTGCCTTTGGATGAGATTCAAGTTGATGCTAAGTTGAATTTTGTGGAAGAGCATGTGGAAATTTTGAAAAGAGAGTTTAAGAAGTTAAAGCGTAGTAGGATTGCCATCGTCAATGTTCGGTGGAATTCGAAACGTGGCCCTGAATTCACGTGGGAACGTGAAGATCAAATGAAATTAAAGTACCCGCATTTGTTTAGGGATGTTAGTAGTTGAATTTCGAGGACAAATTCTTTTAAGGGGGTAGAATGTAACCTTTGCCCTTTTGTGTTCTGAATATTTCATTAATAATCCTTTGACTATTTGACTTGGGTCAATTTATTCAGATTTTGCACCGTGTTGACGGTGATGATTTTTGTGAGAATTATGTCGAATTGAGGTTTATTGTGATTAATAATCCATTTTGAAAGGTATTATTTTGTTATTTGTATTCTGGGTGGTTTGACCCGTGAATTTTGAGAAATGCCGAAAAACGAGCCTGACACGTCTGTTAATGTCCAAATGAGTTTTGAAGGGTGTAAAGTGAAAATATGTCGTGTGAATACTCTAGGTTAATGGAAAAGTATTTTTAAAGTGAATAAAAATGCTAATTAACTTTGGGGAAAATTTTACGGTTGAGTTTTATGAGTATTTAAGTGATTTCGACACAAAAAGAAAGACCCGACACCCCATAGGATGCTAATTATGGAGTTCTAAAGAATCGTTATAAGCTCAGATTGTTTAGATCTAAATCTAGGATAAAATAACATTGAACATAAACATATGCATAGCGGAATTAGCACAAGAACAATGTTACTCTAACAAGGTTTCATCATTATCTTCTATGATACATGACTACTACAAGCCCCAATTCTACCTTGATCAAATGCTAGAACGGTTACCTAATATAACAGGAATCATAAGATCCTTGGGGCTAAAACACAAACAACTAGGCTTCTACATTAGAAGACTTACGCCTAGATACACACACACTTTTTTGATGTTCACATCTTGACACACGGAAAACTATACAACCTATATCTCTTTATATACTAGAGATATGAGATTTACAAAGGATAAGTATTAGGAAATAAACAAATCTTCCTAACTTTTATAATTATCTTCTAGGAAATATTCTGTAATCTTCCATCTTTTAAAAAATTCCTCCTTTGTCTTTTAAGTCCTTCATCTTCCATATGTTTTGTCTTATCAACTCAAATATAATTCCTAACAATCTTCCCCTAGTTGATAATGACAAAACCATATAAGCACAAACTTCCCCTGAAGCTAATATATATATGAAAGAATAAGGATCCATGCAATTCCACCAAGGATCTGTAAGTTGCCCATTTTCTTTGTAAATCTTCTTCCCCTTTTTTGTCATAATCAAATAGGGGACTAAAGTATGCAACTTTGATTTTGACAACCACAAACCACTATCACACTTCTAATCCAACCTTCCAACAACTCAAATTACCCTCCATGACGTGCCTTAAGATAAATGAACTTGAGCAGTAGAAACTTAAATTAGCAGTAGTAATAATGACTAGCAATAGTAAAAACCTTTACCTCATGTGGTGCATGTAAATGGTTAAACATTTTAACAATAAACTTCCCCTAAAACCCATATGTTAACCATTTCTTGAATCTTCAATTATGTAGACTCTATGTAATGATCACTAATGAAGAAAACTAAGTATAACGAACTTGATGTAGAAGTAGAATAACCCAAACTTGTGTCTTATATCTTGTACTATCCACATGACTCCAAACTTATAAATAAATATGTGAAATATAAGTAGACCGCAACCTCTTGACAAAAATCTTCATCTTCTATGAGACACATACTAAGTGATAGCAAATGTGAGCATTGAGCACCATAAGAGAAATCACATACCTTTGCTAGATTTTGACAAGTCTTCATCACATCGTTTCTAAGCACGAACAAGTTACCTCTAAATGTTGTAAGCCATTTGAGATATGATCAAACACAAACCTGTGAGACTCCACTTCAACTCCAAATAAGTGATAAACAATCCTCTTCGTAATCAATTAATCCAAGAAATACGAGCCTTGAAATTAGTTAAGAACATGTAAAACCAAAACCAAAAACCAAACAGTAGAAACCAAAAACAAACAAACTTGGTTTTCTGTTCTATTCGACATCTGTGTGTGTACTATGCGATGTCGATCAAAATGGGCAGTAGTAACTACTTTCAAATAGCAGTACTAAAATACAACGAGCAGTATAAACTTTCTTCAGGCAATATTAATTTTCCATACGTGCTCGAATCACAAAAACTTGGGTAAACAAGCTGCTCTAATCTTCCTTATATCAGTAGTAACACTTAACTCATCAATCTGCTTCCAATAATACAACAACAGTATTATCGATCAAAAGATAAGACTAGCAGTACTAATAAATTCAAACCTGTTAGCAGTATTAACTCGTCCACGGTCAACAAGTCGTTGATTTATCCAGAAGCATATCATGTCATCCAGCATCATGAATCCATAACAGTAGTAACACCTGTCAACATCACTATCTTGTGGTAAAACCCTTGTCAGTTTTAACCCTTAACCTACCACTAAATACCATGTCCATAGCATCAAACGATCTCTACTAGGAACGAATTAATCAAGAGAACAGTACTAGCATCTCTACTAGGGTTCATTATTGATCAAGAGATCAACTTACCAAAGCTAGTAGAAACATAAATAATATGATCGTCAGGCATAGACAACAATTTTGTGAATTAGGGCTCGAATCTATAACTTGTTTCATCACCAAGTTAGATCGAATTAGGGTTTGTAAAAGAAAACCCTTTGACAACATCGAATCTCTTGCTGCTACCATTAACATAAACTGCTTCATGCTTGAATTCATTAAGATCGTATAGCATATGATCATACAATCTAAATTTGTATCGAATTTCATATGTAACAAAAACTAAAAGTTCGATATTTATTCATTATAACAACCACGATTACTTCATAAACGAATTTGCATAGTTCATGCTTTTATCAAAATTAGGGTTTGGTTAAAAACCCTAACTTTCACCGATTTTGCTCAAGCCACCAAAGAACAGAAAATTCGTACCTTAAATATCTTCATAACTTCGACATAGAAACACCTTGTAGATCCTAGATCGAGAGCCCCGTGGCTCTGATACCAATTGTGGAGTTCTAAAGAATCGTTATAAGCTCAGATTGTTTCGATCTAATCTAGGATAAAATAACATTGAACATAAACATATGCATAGCGGAATTAACACAAGAACAATGTTACTCTAACAAGGTTTCATCATTATCTTTTATGATACATGACTACTACGAGCCCCAATTCTACCTTGATTAAATGGTAGAACGGTTACCTAATCTAACAGGAATCATAAGATCATTGGGGCTAAAACACAAACAACTAGGCGTCTACATTAGAAGACTTATGCCTAGACACACACACACTTTTCTGATGTTCACATCTTGCCACACAGAAACTATACGACCTATATCTCTTTATATACTAGAGATATTAGGTTTACAAAGGATAAGTATTAGAAAATAAACAAATTTTCCTAACTTTTATAATTATCTTTTAGGAAATCTTCAGTAATCTTTCATCTTTTGAAGAATTCCTCCTTTGTCTTTTAAGTCCTTCATCATTCATATATTTTGTCTTATCAACTCAAATATAATTCTCAACACTAGTCGGTCAAGAAGTCAAGGGATGGAGCAAGATGGCTTAATTTTAGATAATATGTCTAGAATTGGTAAATAAAGATGCCTTACACTCCCTATTATCCTATAATCCTCATCATTTTTCATTTAAAAAAAAACACACACACCTTGGTGTGTGCTTGTGTTCGTCCGCCCCTCACCAACAACAATCCACCATAAAAATTTCAACTTTGATCAAGAACGTGATATTCCGGGTTGATACGAGTGTTTTGGGTATTCATTTAAACAACGTTTGGGTAGTTCGGTTCGTGTCGAAATATACATTTTTGAAGATTTTCTTGTAAGTTTACAAATTCAAATTTCGTTTGTTCTTTTGGGTTTATTTTGATGCATAGATGTTAGTTGTACAAGTTGATCATTGTGAAAATCAATTTTTGGAAACGAAACGAAAGAAAAAGGGTGTGTTTGGTTCGTGTAATAAAAGAAAGAAAAAGAGGGTTTTTTGTAGTTTTGATGTTGTGGTCGTGATGGTTGAATAATATATGTTGCTAAATAGCTTATTTTTTATAAGTAGTTTGTATGGCTTATCCGGGCTTATTTTTAAGCTATTTCTTGGCTTATTTGGGCTTATATGCCACGTATATTTTCCCAAAATCACTAAGAAATTGATTTTGATTATTTTGTGTTATGGCGTATGTTGTGGATTATTTTTGAGGCTTATGATAGTAACCAAATGCGATACGTAGCTTATTAGCTTATTTTCAAGCTTAATATACGTATTTTTGAGCTATTGGACTCACGGCCCAATAAGTTCATTTAAGCCGCGGCTTAATGGAGGGGCTTATTGTGGTCCGGATTATTTTTTACATATTAGTATGAACTTATATATGTAAATGGACCTTGATTTAGGACTTGGATAGTATTTTGGACTTATAAATGTCATAATGGACCCTTGTTGAGCCTTAAGGCCCAATAAGCGATATTTAGTCATTATGAGAGTTTGTCGGACTTTTGAAAGTGGAAATGTATTTACGAAGTGATATTGAACAGTATTTTGGGAAAAACGTTTTAGTAAACGTTAAAGATTGAGATTTTAGAATTTTGTCAAAAAGTGTCGAATTTGTGAAAATTGTTGAAAATGAGGTTTGAAACCTTGGAAAACGTTGTATAAACATACGGGTCACGTCGAAATTTCGTAAAAAGTTTATACTTAGAAATATTCCTAAAAACATGATTTTTAATTTTAAATAATAAAATATTATTTAATTATTTTATTTATTTAATAAATTCACTAAAAGACGAAAAATATAATTTTTCTCAAAACTTCTATAATGTGTTTATCATGAGTAAACGTTTCATTTTTAACCGTATTATGATTATTTTGAAGTGACCAAGGTTTACCGAATGGACTTGTCGAAATATATTTATAATTATTAATTATAAATATTTATTTATATTACTTATCTATTTTCTCTAAATAGTATAAGTATGTATTATCGGGGAATGAGATTGATATGATAATGGAAATATGTCGTCAACCATCACACTACTAAATTGTTTTGAGTAATTATACAACGCATTTAAACTCTATGCATCAAACGTAAAGATTGTTTGGAATTGGATGATTAAATTGGGATATTAACTGGACTAGGTCGTGTGCGGGCGTCATTGCATTTGCTTGTGTGATTGAGATTTGGTTGCTAAAGACTTGCTTAAGGTGAGTTCTCGTAGCCCAACTTTTTACATTTTTTCCGTTAGGGGAACATGATACTCAAATGTGTTTTGAAATGTTTTGAATTGAACTGTGCGAAATGTGGTTTTATTTTTAGGACAAGATATGTGCTTATGACTGTTATGTGAATATTATGCATGATTATTGGATCGGATGGGTACGCCTACCCAGTATTTGTGTGATTATTGGAGCGAATGGGTACACCTACCCAAGTTTGTGTGAGGTTCTGCCCTAATATTAGTGATCCAACTGGTAGGCCCTTTATGTGCGTAAGTGACGTATGGTGATTAACTAGCGTAGGATGCTATGTCTTAAATTGTTTGCATATATTCACTATCATATAGCACTATTGTCCACTGTTGAAATATTGGCACAACTTTTGGGTTTAAGGTCAAACCTACGAGCTCACCAACATTATTGTTGACATTTTCGAGTATCATTTTCAGGTGAAGTGAAAGAAGAGTAGTTTGGTGATTGTGATAGCAGACTTAGAAGTATCCCGTGTGGAATTTCGTTTGAAGTCTTGCTTGCTTGTTATTTGATTCTAGTATTTGGATGTTTTGGATTAAGTTTGAATTTTGGTCCCTTGTGTAGGCAGTTGAATAATTGTAAGAGATAGTGGATTTTAGAAACGATTTAGGACATCACTCGAGGTTGTTCGAGGTTTATGGTATTCATAGCACTTGGAGTTCATGCAATGTAGTTTTCTCTATTTTGTATCTTGTATTATGATTGATCATTATGTTGCATTCCTGAGTTTCCGCTTTTGTCGGGGGTGTGACATTTATAAACTAAAAAGAGCTTGAACTTAGGAGAACTCATTTGGTTTTGTTATTAATGTAATGCATTTCTGGAATGTGATGTATATATAGAAGGGAACTTAATGAACCAAACCAATAAAGTACTAGTATTAAAGTTTGGAGTTAACCACATTCACCTACTTATGGCACAAATTATAATTGTTAGCTTTTGAACAATGTTTTATGTCTTATATCAAGTGGCACCATACCAGTATCTATTATTATGTTACTTAAATTAAAAATTATAAGATTGCAATTTACTAGTATCTGTTAGTGTGGTTGTTAAAAATTTAACAATTACTTGGTTACAAGATTAAACAGCTTTAAATTATGTTCTATATAATTAAACATGGTAAATGCAAATGCAATGTCACAACGTTTCAACTAACTTGCCGATGAAAATTTGCAGGACGATAAGTGGTTACAGACCTATCCGCATATGATAATTACATAATATCCTACACTTAAAACTAAGAAACATTACAGTACCACAATCTAAACAAAATAAACTAGTATATGTTATTACAGACAACGAGTTTTAAACAACGGTTACATCATTATCCAATACTACTGGCCATGTCTGAAAACCTTCACCAAATCGACATAAGACATAAGACCTCCACTCCAGAAACCTGCATAAAGATTAGCATGCACAATAAAGTGAATGATCTGGGTGAGCAGCAAGAATCAGTGATTCTTTGTTCGGACCAACAAAGAACGAACAAGCATTTCCTTGGATAGCCAAATTCTCAAATGATTATGAATTTCCCATGTACACTTGTACCGTGTGACCCATAATGTGGCTAGTAGCTGCTTCCACTATTGGTAAGTCATGGTTATTAAAACCAAGTAATTTGAGAAAATGATTAGAGGGCATAGTCATGATTGTCGGAGCCGATGTTATAGAACCACCATCAATTGATAACTGGCAACAGACAAATACATAGTATTTGGGTATACGTATATTTGCAGAAAGTACGAGAGAGTTTCTAAGATTGGAAACATATAACGGAACCGAAAGACCTCGCATTACAACGTCCGGTATGTCAATGACTTGAAAGCAGTGGTTAACCATATCAAATGAAACTAGTAGGTAATGCTTGTAAGTATCACTACTATCGGCTAAAATCCTTTCATGACCAACCCAATAAATAAATTGACCAACAACAGCTTGTGTTGACCGTTTGAATCTAATTGATTTGCGAGGCAAACTGTTAATGTTAAGTTGGTCCCATCTTAGAGAGCTAAGTGTAAATACATAAACAGACCAGTTTCCTTCGATAGAAGACGGGTATGAAATTCTGACAATGGTAGGGTCTAGATTGTCAGGACGGACACCAAAGCTAAAAAGTATTTTACAAGAATCTGGTTGACTATTTGGGACAAAAACCCCAATCTCTTTTTTAATCGATGGATTTGCAATAGAAACCATCATGTTATTAGCATATGAAAAACACCAAACACCGCGAGAAGTACAAATCGGTTTCAGATTTACTATATGGAGATTTGTTAAAGCTGGGGTGTGGATTAAATTAGCATCTACACATATCATAGAACCTTGAAAACCGTGATTATAGGTTAAATAAAATACATCATTGAGAGACTTACGAACACCATACTTAAAGAAGAAGGTGAAAGAGTCTATGCAAGACTTCCAAGACTTTGATACAGTACGAAACTGGAGCAAAGACTTTACTGGAAGTCTGTTCATTATCTCAATTTTCATTTCAAACGGTATGTAGTCTGACATTTTTTTGAAAATTTCAATAATAAGATTAAAAATGAAGTGGGTTGAGATTGAAATTGTAGATTGTGAAGATAGAAAGTGAAAAAAAAGACTTAATTATATTTAACTCCCACTCATTTATGACAATACACCTAACTTAAAAGAACAATTTAGTGTTGATGTACTTTGTTGTAGTTGTTATAGTGTAGACTTTCTGAAATAGTGTTATTTAATAAGAAGACTAAAACCATTTTCAAAATTTTTAACTTTAACAAATTAAATCAATTTTGAATGCCATTTATCACCTACATGATGAGTTGGTATGTACCTTCATCCAATACTACGATTTTTTCTGGTTGAATCTTGTAACTCCAAAAGTATTGAAGCATCCGTTCACGATAGGCTAGCGCTGTTTGTAGAGGGTCATCGACTGTCAATGCTAGGTTACGGCTCAATCTGTATAAAAAGATACACACCCATACACCACAGTTCTCATAAACATCTGCTTGCCTAACAACCTTTGGAAACATGTATTTGATTTCATAAGTCTCAACTGCTATGCCCTTGCTCTGTAAAACCCCATGCTCGTTTAAATACAAAGTAAGCTGCTGTCGCAATGTTCTCTTCATCGTTCGCCACCATGGTCTCTTATTTCCGCAGACCCAACCCAGAGAATCATAAAAGGTTATAAATCCAGTAGAGATATGAAGCTCAGCTAAGCACCAATGCTTCTTTGGTTCATTTACTAAAAAATACACCTATTTTTACAAATACAGTTATAAAATTTTAGTTTAACATAAACTACAAGTAAGGTGATAGTTATATAAGTAAACATTTTTGCCAAACTAACCTTCTTAAGATCTCGCCACGCAACTGGATACCTTACGCCATTGGAATAATAGTCAATCATTGATCCACCTAGGGTGCATGTTAAGAAATGAGGGCTTACCATGGCCCAATCTGCGTTGGGTTCTTTAAAATACCACATCAGATCGATCCATAAATCAAGGTGCTGTGTAGGAAAAACAAATTTAATTACGTCAACAATTAAGTTTAATTACATTATATACATATGCATAGTCACATTAAATTACTTACAGAGTCTTTCAACCAGCCTTGTTTAATATTGTCTAGACAGGCTAACACTAACCAGAACTCTCGATCAACTACAATGTCTCGATAGCCCCAAGGAAACCGATATTCTGGAGGGTCTTGCATTTTTATAAAATCAGAAAAACCATCCGGCAGAGTTACCTTATCCCTTATGCAATTATGCGGTCTTGACAATTGCTAAAGGGTAAAAAATAACATTCATTAACATTAACAAAATATAAATGCATTCGGAATTTTGACACAAGTTGAGACAAACCTCTACAAACACTTCCAATGTCATTAATTCATTAATTGGATCCACATTTAGGCTTCTCCCCAATACAACATCCTGTCAAATAAAATTTCAATCATGTATGAGAAAGTTTTAAACTATGATTGTTTATAGTAAAGAAAGAAGTATGTTGTTGTGGATAACTGATACCTCTAAAAACTCAGGGGGCGTAATGAAATCCCCGTTGACACTCCTGGATATTTTTTAGGTAGGGATGGAGTAGTAGTTGCTTGTTGACCAAACGAAGAATCCATTGACATAGCCAGCCTCTTCTTTCTATCTTTAACAGACCTTAACACTAAAGGTTTCTTTCTATACCACACTTCTTCCTCTTTGCTTTGACATTGGCAAAAACCATGCCTAAGCAAGGTTTGTGATCTTCTTTAACCACGTTGACGTACTTAGACTTGTTACTTAGATCCTGATATTTAAAAGTATGTTATAGTTATGTAGAATAAATAGTGACGAAATACACGTAAGAGTAAAACCAAGTAAAAAATGAGATACCATCATATTTTTCTTGCAACACAATTGTTTTTATCTTGAATCACCTCAATCAACTCATCCATGAATGATATTTATTAGTGCTGGTGTAGAAAACCAATTTCACCTCTTCATCATGAAACTTCATATCATCTAAAGAATAGTTTAGGGATGCACTCTACTCATTCATCATTCAACCCTCTAAGTAGTCATCCACAAAACATCAACCTGACAGCAACATTTACTTACAAAATTAGAAAATAAAATATTTGTCGATGAAGTTTTTATTAATTTAAATTTATAAATATAAACACATACAGGAATGCCTTAACACCAATATTCGATGAGGGATAGACAATTAGATTAGCTAAACAGAACAATCAACATGAGTATCAAGTTAGTATGACATCCAATACCCCGATGTTCCTTCTTGGGAATCAATTCTTGTACCAAGAACATCCAATGTGGAAGTCTCACGTTGAGAATCAGTATAGTCATTATTCCCATCTTCCTTGTCAATTCCCATACCATCATAGGCAACTTGTATTAGAACATCCAACTGTAATTCAAAAAATATAATTGATTGGGGAAAAAACATATAACAACTAACACAAAAGAATATGGTAGCGTTTAAAAATTTTAATATGAATAGCTTGATACGAACCAAGTGATCATTAGCCGAATCCCCACCAATTATTCGCTTGGTTGACAAACAGTTATCATTGCGTTTGAAGATTTCATTCGGCCATCCATGCTTGTGAAATCCATACCAGCAACGGCAACTTCGCCATTATCCATATCAAGACTAGAGCAAGTTGACTGAAATTCTAAAAATACAATTCATTGGTGAAAACATTATAAAAAAAATTGTATTTCAAATAATATATCATATACGTTGATACAAACCATGAGATCATTAGCCGAACAAGATAATCCTTTGTTTACAGCATTATGATAAACTTTGGCCTATCAATTCTTTCCCATCTGCCTTGAAATTCCAATTAAAGCACACGGCAACTTCGCCATCCTTAAAATATCAACACCAGAACAAGTGATGTATTCAAAAATATAATTTATGGTCACAACATTATACACGAAATTAATTGTATTTCAAGTGATATTTGATAAAGTGATACGAACTAAGGATCATTAGCCGAGACAAGAATAATCCCTTATCTTAACACTTCACCATTTTGAATTACCGTTTGGACTATCATTCTTCCCATCTGCCTTGTGAATTCCAATTACATGACTGGGAACTTCGCCATTATCAATATCAGGACGAGAACAAGTTGACTGTAATTCCAAAAATATAATACATTGGTCAAAGCATTATAAACCAAAAAAATTTGTAATTGAAATAATATTTGATAGATACGAACCATGGGATGATTAGCCGAACCAAATAATCCTTAATTGACAGCATTATGATTACCGTTTGGGCTGGTATCATTACGAAACATAAAGTTATCATTCAAAATTCTTTGTAATTTTGAAATCCTTGCATCATTAAACTTAACCAAAGCAACTTCCTTTCTAAGAGCACGGACTTCATCAAGAACATCAACTAACGTGGGTGGTTTATCTTTATTAGACTCAGGATTTATAGCACCTCCCTTTGAATCAAAACAACCGTATCCCCCTTCCAATAAAAGCATCTTATTGTTTGCAACTCTTGTTTCATTTAACCCTTCTTGTGAATTGGGTGAAAAAACATAAACGATTGAGACAGAATTATGTTGCAAATCAACAAAGTTGCCTGAGACCACACCTACACCATCATCTTAGGAAACATTAAAGTCTTCATCAACCAAACCCTTGATAAATTGAATACTTGCAATAAACCATCCGGTCTGCTTCTCTACAGGAGTTGCATAAAGCACCAAATTTGGATTCGAATCCTAAGAAATTAAAAATAAAAAAATAGCTTAAAGTTAAAAATTATAGAGTAATTAATACATTATCAAAAATAAATAGCTGTTTTGTTACACCCGGTCCAAATAGACGATTATAATCATTTTTCTTAAACTTTGTAACATTTGACCATGCAAGAGCACGCGGTAACACGTTATCCATCTTCGACCACCATTTTCTGCTGTTTGGGTAACTCTCCAAAATCCATATCTAAAAAGAGTCATTCACGTATATTAGCTGCTATTTATAAAAAACCAGAGATACTTAAACATGTAACAACCCGAGTTTCAGGTCAACGTCTATCCCTAGCCTAAGATAGTTATTTTTAATTACGTAAATAATTATAGTCGTTATGCTATATGTGGTTGATGAGAATTTCCATTCATTGGTGAATTTAATTCCGTGATTTAGTTTCTATTTGTTTTTAGCATTTAAGAAAGTCAGAAAAATCTATTTAATGCTCCGAGAGCGTAAATATGTTAATTTTGTATTTTTTGTCGTTTCCCTGAGTTTTTGTAAAACCCCGTGATTAAAAGATGTCATGTGTTTTACGAGGTTTAATGTTTTATTAAAGGTTTTAAACTATATTTAGTGGGACGGATTTAAAAATATTTATTAACGTGATGTTACCCGTGTTTGGTCAACTAAGTAACGGAAATATAACCAATTTGTATTAAACTTGCAAGGACTTATGAGAAGGAGGGACCTAAATTGCCAATTGATCAAAGTTTACTTCTATAAAAGGAAGCCTAATACTTCCATTATAACACTTTACAAAAAATTTCAATCTCTTGCTCCTCTCCCTCTCTTGACCGTACGAAAACACACACACACAAATCATTGTCAAAAATTCATTACTTACATGCATTTAAATCCAATTATACCATATTAATCCTTGTTCAATCCTCTACAAATCCCACTAAAGAAACCTTACATGCAATGAGTATTTAAGAAGTTGGGTTTTTGGTTAATTTCTAGTGATTTGGTGTATAAGGAAGTGTTTAGGGGTGATAGATTGTTGTTATATTAAAGTGGTTTGGTTTGAAAAGTTTGTTTGGTTGTTTTTTATGGTTCGTCCGATTTCAAAAGGAAGGGGGAAACAAAATTTGAGCTTTGTTCTAGCTTTGTGAGCACTTGTTTATGTTTCTTGTTTGATTAATTAGATGATTATTGCATATATGTAATTGTAGCTAGATGATTCAAGTGTAAAATCGATTTGAAAGTGTTACAAGTATGAACATATGTTTGATGGTTTTAGTACATGTTAATAGGCTAGTTAAACATGTTAGAAGGGTTAGATTTTGTCAAAAATGAGTTTTTGTATGACTTTGGGTTGACTTTTATTGACCAGAAAGTTTGACTTAGTCATAGCGTGTCGAGGAATTTTTAAAATCTAAATTAGGCTTTTGAATATGATAAATGATATTCTAAGGTCCGTTTTGATATAAGGTGGGCCTTGTAACTCCTAAAAACGAAGATTTTACTGCCAAGTCAAGTTTGAGTCATTTTGGGGTAAAAAGTCAACTACAAAGTTTGACTTTTGAAAGTCAAACTTGCGTATACTTTTGAATATAGTTTATAACAAGTAAAGGGTTCGTAATGTTAGTTAAATTAAGATGAAATGCTAAGTTTGGATTATATTATCCTTACTTTCGGCAAACTTTCTAAAAATGGAAACTTTGTAAGAAACGTTGTAATAATTGATGAATATGTCAAGCGAAATGTTTTGCGTCGCACTTGGAGATTTTAGTATATGATTATATATACGTAATAGTAATACATATATATACATTATATGATTTAATATACTATTAGTCACATACCGCCATATATGTATTATATAGGTCGCGGTTGAGACGTGAAGCTTATTGTGCTTGTTGATTGATTGATTTGGATCTTTTGCTTAAGGTGAGTTCATAGCCTCGCTTTTGAACTATTTTAAATGTTTTAAACCCGCGAGGGGGATACATGTTTGTTTTATAAAATCGAACACATATGATTTATGGTATGCTAGACCCGATATGAGATTGTTTCCGCATAAGTTGCTATTGTCGAAGTCCCTTAATTCATGAACCGTCAATCGCCTATAATGGGTGAACGCTAATGCATTAAATAGATCTATTGGGTTTGACAGCCCTGTCCGGGGTTTGAATCCTTGTGAACACCCTGTCAAACGGACATTTTGTTATTAGAAATATAGAAGGTATATGACAATAATACCTAGTTTGGGGCACTTAAACATATGAAATGCCATATGTATTGTTAACGTTCGGTGTCATGAGCTTAATGCGCGAAAGAAAAGAAGTTGCTATACATTGCATTTGTTGCTTTGTTTTCCCGAGAACTAATTATGTGTTCAAAGATCTTTACTTACTGATTACTTTAAACTCTATGAATTTCACTCAACTTTGTTGTTGACGTTTTAAACATGTTTTATCCCAGGTAATCAAGGCTGAAGGCAACGATGGCGTGGAGGTGTCGTGCGTGTATGGTGATTGAATTAAAGGAAAGGCTACTTGTGTGTTCCGGTCTTTCAAAAACAATGTCTTGTGTTATGTTTAAAACAATGTCTTTTATTTGAACAATTGTCTTTCAAATACTGTATGGTTGGGGTTACGATTCTGTGGGGACCTAACGCATTTTAACTCTGAATAATTATGGAACACATGTGGTTTAAACGTCTTATTTAGGTCGTTTTCTATATTCGTGGTAAAGGATGCTATTTAGTAACACCAAATTGCTAATTTCCGCTGCGCAATCCGATGCCCCTCGGGGCGGGTGTTACAGATTGGTATCAAGAGCTTCGGTTATAGAGAACTAGGTTGTTTTCAAAACTCGGATTGTAATTATTTTAGATGTCAAAGTAATATCAAGAGTCTAAGGGTATAAAGAAATGGGTCGAGTCTTTTTGGAAAACCTAAACTATAACGCTTCTACACGCACGCCAAGACTCCTCGTTGCCATTGGTTACATGTAAGTTACATTTATAAGTTGTTACGTGTAAGTATATTTATGTACGTATGGTATGTATAATTGGTTAAATAATTTACCCGTATTTAACTATGCATTGTGATTGGATAAATTTATGCCCGTGTTGGATGCATAAAGCGTTATGTATTGGTACGTTTATGCATGTGTTGTATGCATAGAATGTCATGTGATTATATGATAACTATCATTATATATGTTTGAAATGTAATCGAGATATATTCGGATTGAAAAAGAGTCGCGAATTGTAAATTTTTAATTGTTGCGCTTTTGTGCGAACTGTTATTTTGATAATAGTATTATCGTTGGAACGCTATTGAACGATAATATGAAGTGATACGCTATTAAGTAAGTATTATATGATATTTTCTAGATTATCATGGCAAACGTGAATCATGATGATGAGGTGCCCGTTGTTGAGCCGAATCAACACAACGATGTTCCTGTTGTTCCCGAGCCTGTCTTAGAAGATGAAGACGAGGACCCAGAAGAAGAAAGAAATTTTGAGGAGGAAGAAGAAGATCCTGAGAAAAAGAATGATATGGAAAGTCAACATTAAGGAATATGAAAATGAGCCTAAGTTGACATATCCTTACGAAGAGACGAATTCCCTTATCCTCCTCGCCAGGCTTCTAGTCTAACCTGCGATGATATCTTGAGATTGAGGTTAAGAATTCGATTGAGCATGGAGGATGAACTGCCTCCTTTAGTGTCATATGAGGATTAGGTGAATCATCCTACTACCACTATTCCTCGATAAGGCTTTGTGAAGATTGCTCACCACGACTTCATGAGACGGACAATAACTCTCTTTTGGTCGAAAAGGTTAATTTTTTCGAGACGACTGTGTGTCGCAAGATCGCATATCATAGTCGAGAAGAAAATAAGGCAAAGGATAAGTTTTATGGCAAGTTAATTTTGGACTTGGATAATGAATGGCGTTTTCTAGTGTGGACAAGAACGCTGCAATAGAAAGGTTGGTTGAGAAGCTCGGTAATGTTAAAGAGAAAGCTGAGTGTAAGAAATTAAAGAAGGAACTTGAAGAAGCAAGGTTAAGCAACACATTCCTAAGTATGCAGAATGAATGAGTTGAGAGAGATCTCTATTGGACTAGAGTTCGAGCTCATGAGTTCTATCAAGAGATGATTCGTAAGGGATTTGTGTTTGAAGAAAGACCGAATGAAGCTATTGATGTTTCGATCGAAGATGTGAAGAGTTCATCGCCGAAAGAGTCGTGAAGAGAAATCATCTTAGTAGTCTAGTTTCATTTGTAGTTTTTTGTTATGTAATCACTAAACTGAATCCTCAGTTAGTAGAACTATACTATTTTGTTAACGATTTATCATTTTATGAAACAATGCAACTATGAGTTAGCTTTCTTGTGATGAAAAATGAATGACTATCTTTTGATTACTACTTGATGTGGTGGACTAAATAGTTGTGATTGATTGTCCATTGTAACCATGATATGAATATATCATGTTATGAATTCTTATCAGATCGTTTTCTGTTGATGTAACAGAATCATGCCTCCAAATCTGCACCTATACTGCAAGCTGCTATGCAAAGAATGATTAAGGAAAGTGTTGATGCCGCTATTGCTGTTGAGCGGGAAAGGCAAGCGAAGGTCAGGAACGATGCTAGTGGATCTGTCAGTGACAGGTCTAAACTATGGCACCTGTTGTGTCTTGATGCACTGTGCTGGGTTTTATGAAGTCAATCCTACCAGTTTTTCGTGGGAATTACAGGACTATTGAGAATTACGAAGATGTTTCTAATGAAAACTATGATTGTTTTTGGAATCAATGAAATGTTGCAGAGGGTCAGAGAAGTAAGGTTTGGTTTGCTGCTACATTGGAAAGCCCCGGCTTTAACTGGTGGAATTCTAAGGTTGCAACCTTGGGTTTGAGAATGTAACCAAATGCATAATTGAAATAAGGTAATAGATACTATTTGAGTTTTTGACCCAATAGAAGAAATCCATCGTCTTAGAATAAGTTTGGAACTTGAAGATTAAGGAGTATGACATTGTTGCCTATACTCAAAGGTTCAATGAGCTTGCATTGATGTGTCCAAGAATGGTTGAACCAGAAAGAGTGAAGGTTGATGCTTATATCCGAGGGTTAACATAACATCAAGGGTGAATGACATCGTCTAAGTCCTGTAAATTTGAGCAAGCAGTACGGTTTTTATGGTGGGGGCTCAACACTATTGAGTGGATAAATCGCAAGCTAGAAATGAAAGAATTCTGGAAGGAAAGAAGCAAAGTGTATAAGAATCACCAAGGTAGAAATAGTAGTGGTAAGGAAAATCAAAAGGATAACTCACGTCAAACTTTGCAGAATAACCAAAAGCAAGTAAAGCAGCGACTGGCCCATGGTACCACCTCTCCTGATCGGGAAACTTCCATTGTGTAGAACTTGTTTTTTACTCTTCATTAGGACCCCGTGTAAGATCAAATTCACAAGTAGTATAAAATGTATGGACCACAAGTTGAGGTATTGTATGGAGAAGAATGTACCTACTGGATTCTAACGCTCAGCCATCCCGACTTTTATGATTGTGGTGAGCAAATCATACTAAACCAATGTCCTAAGAAGGTTAAGCAAAAGAAGATGAGAAGTTCGTGTTGTCGAGCTTAGGCTATTATAAGGACCTGAGTAGAAAGGGTCCGAATGTGATTACTGTAAGGTTAATGCTAAATAAAACCGAATTTATGCTTCTGTTTTATTTGATTCGGGTTCGAATAGGAGTTTTATGAACACTAGATTTAGTTCATTTCTCTATAACAAACCGATTAAAATAGAGGATAATTATGAAGTAAAAAGTTAGCTGACGGAAGGATTCAGTTAGTACGAAACACTATTTTGAGAAGTTTGCACTTCTTGAAGTTTAGGAGAACCATATTTTCAAAATCGATCTTATTGCGAATTAAGCTTGGTACGTTTGATGTTCATCATCGTAATGGATTCGAGGCTTATCAAGAACGATGCCGTTACGTCTGATAGCAAAAGTTGTATACGTAAAGACCATATGAGAATAAAACGTTAATAGTTGAAGGTCACAAAGGTGGATCTCCGATTGGAAGGTTATTTTTGTATTAAGGCCCTAAGTACATTGTAGCAAATGTTGTCATTTGTTTTTGCACACGTTAAACCAAGAACAGTCGAGAGGAGAAATGATTAAGAAAGACATGCTTGTAATTCATGAATTTCTAAAGGTTTCTGAGGAGTTACCTAGGACTGTGCCATCGTCGAGGCAAATTGATTTTCAACAGATCTAAGTGCCGGAGCTGCACCTGTTCACGTGCACCGTATAGATAGCCGTCTAAAATGAAAAGATGTCAGTACAATTGCAAGTGTTTGCTGAAAAGGATTTTATTCGTCTAAGTTACGATCACCTGTGGGGAGCACCGTTTTGTTTGTGAGAAAAAGATGGAATCTTTTAGAATGTGTATAGACTATGCAGTTGAACAAATAACTATCCAGAATCGTTAGCACTTTGAGAAATCAATGATTTATTGATTAGATGAATGTCTACCTAGCATGTAGTCTAAGAATCGAACAGCGATCTAGATATCACCAGTTACGCATTAAAGAGGAAGACATTCCGATTACTGCATTTAGAACTCGATATAGTCACTTTGAGTTCCAAGTAAAGCCGATGGATTGACTAAAAATAAATGTATCTGCTATATATATGGACTTGAATGAACCGAGTTTGACAAGCCAGATCTTGATAAGTTCGTTAATTGTTCATCGATGATATTTTGATTTATTCCCAAGGACAAGAAAGAGCATGGAATACATTTGAAGATTATTACAGGAGCTGCTGAAGAAAAGAGGTTGGTAGCCAAGTTTTTTCAAGTGTGATTTTGGCTAGATTCGTACCAATTTATGGGTCATGTGATTGATCGTAGTTGTGTTCATGTTGATCCTACCAGATCGAAGCATTAAGAGTTAGACTGCATCCAACGACTACCGACAGAGGTGAGACAATTTTCATGCTTGGCTGGAGAATTATCGAAGGTTTATTAAAGAATTTTCTTTGATTTCTAACCACGACTAACTTAATATTATAAAACTAAGAATTACAGAATGGGGAAGTGAAGAAGAAGAAGTTTTTTAAATGTTGAAGCAGAAGTTGTGTAGTGCACCGATCTTAGCATTGCCTGAGGGAACGAAAGATTTTGTAGTGTAATGTGACTCATCTCTTAAGGGTTATGGAGCTGTGTTGATGCAAAGAGAAAAGGTGATAGCGTATGCTTCTAGACAATTGAAGGTCCATGAAGAAAATTACACTACTCACAATTTGGAGTTAGTAGCCGTTATTTTCGCTCTTAGATTGTGGAGACATTATTTGTATGGAACGAAATGTGTGGTTTTCATTGACCACAAGAGCCTACAATATATCCTGAATTAGAAAGAGTTAAACTTGAGACAACGAAGGTGGATTGAGTTGTTGAGTGATTATGATTGTGAGATAATGTATCATCCTGGAAAAGAGAATGTTGTGGCTGACTCTTAAGCTCGAGAAGAAAGGGATAAACCATTACGTGTTCGAGCTTTAATGATGACTATTCACAATGATTTACCTAAGTAGATTCGTGAAGCTAGAAGGAAGCGATGAAGAGAAAGAATGTAAGGGCAGAAAATCATTGGAAGGTGGATGATTAAACCATATTCTATTCGACCTGATGGAACACGTTGATTTGGGAATCCTGTTTGGATTATCCACGATATGGTGAAGTTGCGAGATATTGGTTATGTCATGAAACGCTAGTCTAATTATTCTATCTATTCGGGATCGGATAAGATGTATCAAGATTTAAAGTTATTGTATTGGTGGCTGAATATGAAAGCTGATAATCAGCTACATATGTTCGTAAGTGTGTTAACTTAAGCAAAAGTTAAAGCTAGAGCATCAGAAACCTCTAGTGCTGCAACAACCTGAGATTCCTGTTTTGGAAGTATGAAAGATTTACTATGGATTTAGTGAGCGACAGTCGAGAACCCAATGGTATGATACGATTTTAGTATTGTCGACAACTTACCAAATCAGCTCATTCCCCTGCTCTATGAAAGAAAAACTGATAATACGTGAGAAACACACGCGACTGTATTTGAAGGAAATAGTATGGTAACATGTAGTCCTTTCGATTATTTTAGATTGAGATTGCCATTTTACGTCTAATTTCTAGAGATCGCTTCAGGAAGCGTTGGGGACTAATTTGGATATGAGTACCGCTTACCACCCTCTAATAGATGGTCAGAGTGAGAGGACATTACAAACGCTGGAAGATAGTTTTCGTGCCTATGTGAATTGACTTAGCTAGTCGGAGTAGTTGGGATCTCCATCTAATATTGGTCGAGTTTCTCGTATAATTAATAGTATTCATGCAAGTATTAAAGCTGCACCATAAGAAGCTTATACGGAAAAAAGTGTAGATCGCTATATGCTGGATGAGGTTGGGATATCCAACTCACTGGTCCAGATTGATCCGTAGATACACTGAAAATTGTCCCGATATAAGAAATTCATTTTGTAGCTGCTCGAAGTCACACAGAAAGAAGTTTAACCAGATAAGAACTGTCAGCCCTTGGAAGTTTTGCAGTTGGTGATATGTTTACATAAGGTAAGTCCATGGAGGCGCTGTGCGTTTCCGGAAAGCGCGGAAATTATAGCTCCATGTTATATCAGTCATTTAAGGATTTGGCTAAAATTGTCCTGTGCTTATACATTAGGATTTGCCTGAAGAGTTTGAAGGGATTCAAAGTATCTTTTGATGTTCAAAATCTCAAGAAAAGTGTCTAGAGCGAAAAGTGAATTTGGTTGTTTCGTTGGAAGAAATTCAACTTGAATGATAAGTTGCATTTAATAGAACCAGTAGAAATAAATTGATAAAGAGGTTAAGCCGACTTAAGCAGCGTGTGGATCCATTAGTTAAAGGTTTGTTGAATTCGCAAAATAGACCAGAGTTTACTTGGAACCGCGAGAATTCAGATTAAGAAAAGTACCCTCATCTCTTTTACAAGTAAGGACACACGCTAGACGTCCTCGAGCTGCGATGGGGATGGACGAGCTGAGTGCCAGGACGTCACTCCGCTAAAGGTGGGGAGAATGAAACAACCTGAGTTCAGGTCAACGTCTAATGTTAGCCTAGATGATAGTTATTTTTTAATTACTTAAATCAATATACTAGTCATTATGCTAATATGTGTTAGTGATGAGAATTTCCATTTATTGGTGAAAGTTCATTCCATATTATAGTTTTCATTTGTTTTTTAGCATTTTAAGAAAGAAAAATATATTGATTGCTCCGAGAGCGTAATATGTTTAATTTTGTATATTTCATCGTTTCCCTAAGTTTTTGTAAAAAGCGGTGTATTAAGGTCAGTTTTTACGAGGTTAATGTTATTTATTAAAAAGGTTTAAAAAACTATATTTAGTGGGACGAATTTAAAATATTTACTAACGTGATGTTACCCGTGTTTGGTCAACTAAGTAGAATATACCAATTTGTATTAGAACTTGCAAGGACGTATGAGAAAGGAGTGAACCTAAGATTGCCATTGATCAAAGTTTACTTCTTATAAAAGGAACCATAATACATCCACTATAACACTTTACAAAAAATTCATCTCCTTGCTCCTCTCCCTCTCATTGACCGTAGAGAAAACACACACACATGCTCACAAAAATAGAGACGCGGAAAAGCAATCTTGTCAACAAATTCAAAATTTTTAAAAAACTTTTTGTACATGCATTTAAATCCGATTATACCATATTAATCCTTGTTCAATCCTCTACAAATCCCACTAAGAAAACCTTACATGCATATTGAGTATATACGAAGTTGGGTTTTTTGGTCATGTACTAGTGATTTGGGGTGTAATAAGAGTGTTTTAGGGAGAGTTTGTTGTTATATATAAAAGTGTTTGGGTTTGATAAGTTTGTTTGTTTGTTTTTTGATGGTTTCGTCCGTTTAAAGAAGGGGGAAATAAATATGAAGCTTTGTTCTAGCTTTGTGAGCACTTGTTTATGTTTCTTGTTTGATTAATTAGATGATTATTGCATATATGTAATTGTAGCTAGATGATTCAAGTGTAAAATCGATTTGAAAGTTGTTGCAAGTATGAAACATATTTGATAGGTTGTAGTACATAGTTAGATATGCTGGTTAAACATGTTAAAGGGTTAGATTTTGTCAAAAAAGTTTTTGTATGACTTTGTGTTGACTTTTGTTGACCGAGAAGTATGACCTTAGTAATTAGCGTGTTCGAGGAAATTTAAAAATCGAAATTAGCTTTTAAATATGATAAATGATATTCTAAGGTCCGTTTTGATATAAGGTGGGCCTTGTAACTCCTAAAAACGAAGATTTTACTGCGAAGTCAAGTTTGAGTCATTTTGGGGTAAAAAGTCAACTACAAAATTTGACTTTTGAAAGTCAAACTTGCGTATACTTTTGAATATAGTTTATAACAAGGGGCAGGGTACATTTTGTGGAAGCGTGAACAGTGGAGATGGGGATGGGTTGGTTTATGGTGGGAAAGGTGTTTTATAAAAGGGGCAGGGTACATTTTGTGAGTGTGGCAATAAGGACCCTCCATTTTGTATCATACGTTTGCAAATTAAGTCCAAGTGGTGTTAAACATTGGGACATTTTGGCATAACAAGTCGTCCAAGGTGTTATGTGTTGTTGCAAACTCCGTCCTTGGGACTAACGAAGTTATAACAGGTAGGGTGTTTGGGCTAACAGCCGTTAAAGACTGTTGGGCCTTTATATAATTATGGGCCGTATAGGGTTATTAGGGGTTTTGGGCTTTTTAAACTTGGGCTTATAAGTCTTCAATAAATATACTAATTGGCTGACCCGACCCATTAGATGGGTTCAGGTGGGCCCATTAAGTATTCTTCGGTTACGGCTTCGGTTTTGACCTTTGACTTTTTGGAGTTGACTTTGACTTTGACTTTTTGGTCTTTGACTTCGATTTGACTTTGTTTTTTCCATGCTTTTCCATTCCATGCTCGGTTTTGTCCGTTTTTGCTTGATTTTTCTTGCCAGTTTTCGGATATTCGTTACCCTGCACAATAGATGTGAAAAATAACAAATACAATGTATTTTTGGTACGTTTTTGATCATTTAAGTCCGTTTTTAATGGAAAATGGTATGTGTAATTAAGCACATACCAAGTACTAACTTTAAGCCCAGCTGTATTAACTTTACCCAGCAGTATTAAGATATGCCTGGCAGTACTAAAACTGAATTCTGGCTGTATTAAGTTCATGGCCTGGCAGTATCTACATCCAATCTTTTCCAACAAGCATTTCCCATCATAAAAGTTAGATTCTCATAAGCTTCTCTTCTGTTTTTTCAACTAACTATATCTCTCATTTCTTTTTCTCACCAATTTACTCTTTTTGTTTTTATTTCACAAATCTCTCTATTCTTTTGAGCTCACAATTTCTCTCTGTCTATTTTTGCTTTCTCAATTCTTTTAAGCTTACCAATTCATAACAATTAGGTATAATGTTCCCATTATTTTCATTAGTTTTCATGCAGTCCTACCCTGATCCGTAAGTGTGCAAACTCTTAGAGAGGTGGATCATTGGACGTTTAGATGCTTCTCGAACCTATTTGAGCTTCTGTACCCCCCAATATGGTATCTTGGCCCCCCCCACCTGGGGACCACACCTGAACCGAGTTCCCTAAGACTTGGCTCATTAGTATTTCCATAAATATAGTCCTATTTGATGTTACCACTGTCTGCTCTGCTTCGAAGCAGAACAGTAAGTAGGCACCCTTTCCATTCTGTCACCCAACTCCTTATGGACAGCCTCATCACCAACCTTTTTAGGGAGACCACCAGACTGAGGTATCTTAGTGTCCCAACCTTTTTTGGCTTGCCTAGGTGTTTGACTCTTCACACACTTTCGGTGATGATAATGTCTTCTATCCATTTTTTACTGCATATTACAAATACCTCCCCTTAATCAATTCGTTAGAGTGAAGCATTCAATACCATGTACTCAATACTTTAGCCTGACATGTAGTCTAAAACCAAAGATAACAATCTTAAAGAGTATTTTCTTGTTAAACATATTAATTAATCTAATATTTAAAACGTGCCGTCTTAAGTATAACTAGCAGTACTAATTATACTTAGCAGTACAAACTTTTGCCTAGCAGTACTAAATCCTGCCTAGCAGCATTACCTTATAACTACCAGTTTTATTTCCAAATTTATCTCTAATACTATCTCTAAACCATATTAATCATTAGTCTAACAAACACATCTTTAGAGATTTAAGTAATTCCAACCGCTAGCAATCAGAAAGGTTTTAAACTTGCGAACATCAAATCCTTTTGAGAAGATCTGCTACAATTATGATTAGTATAAACTAATCTACTTAAAATGAGCCTCTTCTCATAAGAATCTCTAATGAAATGGTGCCTTATTTCAATGTGCTTGGTTTTAGAATGAAACACTACATTCTTCATAATACAAATGGTGCTTTCATTATTAATGTAAATCTTGGTGTTCATGGAATTGAACCCATAATTCAATCTTCCTGATTTGGATGCCACTAACACTGTCCATAGCAATTTGCAGACAACATACTCTGCTTCATAAGTAGAAGTTACGCAACTTAATTTGCTTCTTTACATTAGCCATGAAATCAACTTGTGGACAAAGAAATTGAACAACCTCATTGTTGTGATATTCCTATAAGCTTGCTCAGCATATCACTATTAGAAAAAGCTTCCAAGTCAAATGGTGAATCCCTAGGATACCAAAGGCCCAATTTAGGTTGACCTTTCAAGTATCTAAAGATCCTCTTCACACCATAAAGATGTGAGACTTTAGGAGTAACTTGGAACCTTGCACAAGCACAAACAACAAACATTGTGTCAGGCCTAGAAGCTGTCAAGTAAATCAATGATCCAATCATTGATCTGTATAAATGAACATCCACATCCTCATCTTCTTTATCCTTGAGCAATGCCTTGTTAGTCTAAATTAGAGTGCTTGCTGTCTTCATTGTGACAAAATCAAACTTCTTTAATATATCAGCCACATACTTGTCTTGGCTGATGAAGATTCCATCATCTCTCTTCATGACCTGCAGCCCTAAGAAGAAAGTGAGCTCCCCCATAGAACTCATCTAAAACTTCTTATGCATCAAACTTTCAAATCCTGTACATAAAGACTTCTTATTAGACCCAAAGATGATGTCATCTACATACACCTGTACTAATAGGATATCACCTTTTTCTTTCTTGATAAACAAAGTCTTATCAGTGATCCCTCTTCTAAATCCATTTTCTAATAAGTAGGTAGACAAGGTCTTATACCAGGCTTTAGGAGCTTGATGTAGACCATATAAAGCTTTTTCTACCTTATAAACTTTGTCAAAGAACTGTGGATCTTAAAAACTAGGAGGTTGGCACACATACACCTCCTCTTTAATAGTACCATATAAAAAGGCACTCTTCACATCTATTTGGTACACAATAAACCCCATAAATAATGCATAGGCCAAAAATAACCTGATTTCTTCTATCCTAGCAACAGGAGCAAAAACCTTATCATAATCAATGCCTTCTTCTTGGGTGTAACTTTGTACAACCAGTCTTGCCTTGTTTCTAACTACTATCCCTTTCTCATCTTTCTTGTTTTTATAGACCTATTTTGTTCCAATGGCATGCTTGCCTTTGGGTAAATCAACCAATCTCTAAACCTTCTGCAATCTAAACTATAGCAACTCATCTTGCATTACCTCTATCCTTCTTGGATCAGTCAAAGCTTGTGTCACCTTCCTGGGTTCTATTTGTGAGAGAAAATAGGCAAATAAGCAGTTTTGATAATCTTTGTAATGGTTCTACATTGATTTTAAGCCCACTCACCATAGGCCATGTTCTTCAGAATCTTGGTCGAAACCTTCTTGTTTGAGTATCTGAATATGTCCTTCTAATGATCCTGGTCTTTAGGATGATCATTGTGTATTTTGGTTGTGGGAATAGGAACTGACATTCATGTGTTTGTTTCCCAATTGTTAGTAGGTCAGCCTCTACACCCACATCTTCATCATCATTTGCACCACTAAAGATACCAGCATTTAGAAGATTAGCAATATCCTCCAAATCAGGCATAAGAGGATCAATAGGAAGATCATCAGTATTAGTAAAATTTTGCCTAATATTACTAATAGATGGACTAACACTACTATCTCTGTTAGTGTTATTAGCATAACCTTCCTTCTATTGAACAAGCAAATTATCTAATTCAGCTCTAAAATCTTGCACATTCTGATCATTTTCTTTATTTGAAGCTCCTCCTTCTTTTTCTTGACCATTTCTTTCACCCTTATTTACTGGTTCTTCATTAGTCTTTTTACCAGCATTATCAGCAACTGCATCCTCTGAGCTTTGTGAACTATCATAAAGTAATGGTAGCAGAATATATTGATGAGTATTATCCTTGATACCTGCATTCTTATTAGTTTGATTCCCTGCAGTAACTGGCTCATAATTCATAGAGTTCGTCAGTAAATCAATATCAAAGAGCCAATCTGGTCCACTCCCTGCAACATTGGGTTTGTTTTCAAGAAAGGTTATGTATAGGTTTTCCTCTAACCTTATCCTAGTTCTAGTGTTAAATACCCTAAAAGCTTTTGCTATTTATAGAGTATCCAACAAAGAACCCATCAATCAGCCCTTCTCATCAAATTTTCCCAGGGATCTAGAAGTATTAAGAATATCACAATATACACAAAGGTCTCATAAAACTTATACTAGGTGGTCTACCCTTGTAATAGTTCATAGGGAAGGTGGTCTTGGTTGTGAGGGCTTGGGGTCAACTAAAACCCTTTCGGAAACATGAACATAGCAGTAACTAACTTACACACTCTCCGCCCAAAATTAGTAAGGTAATAAATGAATCTGCTAGCAAATATCCCTAGCTGCCTTATTATTGTCATGTTCTTTCTTTCAGCAACTCTATTTTGTTGTGGAGTTCTGGCAACACTAAACTCCCTCTTAATCCCTTTCAACCCACAAAACTGATTCATGTCATTATTTTTAAACTCAGTTCCATTATCACATCTGATGATTTTAACCTTATGATTTATTTGGTTTTCTATGCCAGTAATAAAAGCTTTAAGGATCCCACTAGTCTCATTCTTAGTGGCCAAAAAGAAAATCCAACTAAACCTACTATAGTCATCAGTGACAACAAGGAAATATATCTTGTGATTGATACTCCTTATAGATGTTGGCCCAAATAAGTCCATATGCAACATTTGTAAGGGTTGGCTGATAGAGCTCACAAGCTTAGTCTTACAAGAAGCTTTGTGTTGCTTTCCATTCTAACAAGCAATACATGTATGGTCATTTTCAAAAAGCTTTGAAGGTAAACCTTTAACAAGGTTTCCCTTTACAAGTTTGTTCATAGTTTTAAAGTTTATATGACCAAGCCTCCTATGATATAAATTAGACTCATATATTATAGCCTTTTCAAATAAACAAGTTAAACCTCCTGAAGGAACAACATTCTTTTGATCAAAACTGGTTACAGATGTGTTATGTCTTGGCACTTTAAGCAAGAACTTACTTCATCAAGTAGCTTAAAGTCAGGAGATAGAACAAGACATTCAGTCTCAGTGAAAAGAACATTGTTTTTCTTGTCACACATTTGTGAGACATAGAAAAGGTTAAACTTAAGTTCCTTTACAAAGTATACATATTCAAAGTCTAATTTCCCAGTCCTAATTTACATTTCTAGTAGTTTTTACCAATTCCATTTAGGACTTCTTCCAAATGCAACAAATCCACCATCAATCTCTTGATAATCTGTAAGAAAGGACTTGTTTCCAGTCATATGCCTAGAGCATCTACTGTCAAAAATCCCTTGATCTTGTAAAGTATATTGTGGATTACCCTGCACTCAAAATAAGATAATTAGTTTCTCTTAGGGACCCAAGCCATTACTGACTTGAGTCTGTCTTGTAGATCAACATAGTCAAATCTTTTAAGCATGTATGATCCATTGTCTTTGGAGGTATTGTCAATAACATTTCCTATTGGTCTCTAAATCCATAATGCTGAGGACTTAACAACATTTTCCCATTTCCCTTAGCAGCACTAACTACTGCTTTTGGCCCAGCAGTAGTTACATTGTTAACCTTAGCAGTATTAACTTTTTTATTAAAGTTATTGGTTTTAGCTGCTGATTTTTGGTTAAAAGCCCTTCTTATAGGTGAATGTGCTTTAAAATAAGAATATGTTGTGGGTGAGTAAATTTATTTTGGTGGTTCACCCTCTAAGCATTGTTGCATACTGGTCTAATTTCCCTTTGACCAGTAACCCTTCCCTTATTATTCAACACTGGTTTTTCTACCATTTTCTTGTCATGAAAATCACAATCTTTGATTAAATTATAAAAACTCCCACAAACAAAACAAGCTTCTTTATAGACTCAAAACCATTTCCTAGTTTTTGAGTCATTAACCCATTCTAGTTTCTTCTATTATATCTAAGACTTTGACTTTTCCTAGGATACTCTACTTGCCTATGTGTGTTTTCCTTATTAACAGATTTTTTATTCTCATCAGATTTGACAAAATTGATTTTAGTAAACTTTGGTTTTGTTTGATCAGATCTAGGTCTAAACACACTATCATTATCACTATCAGTGTCCCAATCTTCAATGATAGGAGAATTAGGCCTAATAGTTTTAGGCTTTTCTACAATATCCTTACTAGTCTTAGATATACTAGTTTTAGTTTCACTCAATTTAGTTTTATAAACAGAATCATCTAACCCAGCAAAGGATAAGTCAGGTCTTGAGGGCATGTAGTTCCCAGTGTAGGGAGGGGGAACTGCATGAAACCCTTTACCTATTTTGAATCTATCATTTACTAGACTATCATCCACATTACTTTCTCTAATGTTAAACACACTATGAACCACTTCACTCTCATTCATTTGACTATCATAACCAAGACCAGCTTTGTCTTTAGCACTTATTTGACATTTATGCATTTAGTTAGATTCTTTGGATGATTCCTTCAATTTTTCTAGGTTTAAGTTTCAAATTATCATTCTCATTACAACTTCTTCAACTGATTTTAAAGTCATTTTATAAAATTTTATACTTCACTTGGACATCATACATTAAAAATGCAATATCTTCTTCATAAAAAAATTAGCCTTCATTCTATTCATGACAACTTATCCTAGCATCTAGTGATCTACTCCCATTTGATAAACTAATAATTTCTAGATTAAATTTTTAAGATCTTCACGGCTGTTGATCATTAACTATTTTGAAGAGTTACATATGAATATATGCAATCTTTAGAGCAAGTATGTACCTCAGAGTCTGAACTTGATGAACTTGATGAACTTGATGAACCTTGGGATGTATAAGCCATTAGAGCAAAGTTTGTAATGCCTTCTTCAGCCTGAAAGCTCCAATCATAACCACCTATCCCATCTTGAACAACCAAGGCATTTGTAGTAGATGTATCCAATGTTGCATTCCTTCTTGGAGCATCTCCATTTTTGTTCCCCTGATTCCTTAGTGCCCTGCATTCTCTAGCAAAGTGACCTCTCATGTGGCAGTTGTAACATTCAACCTTTGTCTTATTAAAGCCAATAGTTTCTTTGCCATTGAAATTCAGATTCCTTCCTGTCTTCTTTAAGAATCTTTTTACCCTCATGGTAAGCATGGCCACCTGCCATTTGTGATCCATCTCTTCAAGATCATCAGTATCAATCTGCTCTAGATCTTCATTGTCCAATTGTAAACTATTAGATTAATTAGCAAAGAAGGAAAACATGACATCGTCAACAAAAGTTAAGGAAGGAGCTTGTCTCGGTGAAATGAGCAGTATTAACTGCTTCATTAGTACTGCTAGTGTTTTTTAAAGATACAAAAGCCACATTCTAAGAGTTTAAGCTTGAGCTTGATTGGCCTTTAATCTCAGATTCATACACTTTCAGATTATTATATAAATCATCCACGCTCAATGTGTCTAGATCAAATTTGTTTCTCATGATTAAATCAATATTGTTCCAAGCTGATGGTAGACTTCTCAGCAACTTCAGATTTGCATCTTCCTGAGAGATAACTTCACCATGAATTTCCAATTGGCTGATGAGTTTCTGAAACCTATCATAGGTTTTATCCAGTCCTTCAGATCTTGATGCAGCAAAATTCTCATATTGCTGCTTCAGAATGGTTTTCTGCATTTTCTTTGATTCTTTGTTGCCTCCAAACTTGGCCTTGATTGCTTCCCATAAGGTCTTTGCATCCTTGATTCTACGAAACTTCAATAGGTGCTCATCAAGAATGGCCAACAAAAGAATGCTTTTAGCTTTCAATTCATTCTTTCTTGCTAGCTTTTGTTCAACAGTTTTAGGAGGAATGGGACCTTCAGTACCAGCACTAGCTGATGCAATAGCAGGCGCGTCACCATTCACAATAACCTCCTAAAGAGCATAATCAGTGTGAGTAAGATATTTCTCCATTCTCATGCTCTAGAGATCATAGTCTCTAGTTTTGAGTACTAGAAGTTTTAGTGCAGACACTGTTTGGGTAGTTTCTGATTGTGACTCCATCTTCTCTTGGAATATGAGATATTGTATAGATGTAGTGTTCTTCTTATTCAAAGTTTCTCAACAAGCTTTGATACCACTTGTTGATCCCGTTTGAATAGATCTTACTTAGCTTGTTAAAGCTTAGTTATGTTGGATAAATTCAAGACAACTATGGTAGAAACTAAGATTGTAAATACTACAAACTATGTGAAATCTAGCTTGTAATACTAAGAAGAACAATGAAATAGTAAAACAAGATCTTGCAAAACTTTCAATATATTAAACACAATCAAAGTTACAGAATAACCTTGAAACTATGAATACGAACTATTTTTGCTATGAAAACTATATAAAACTTGATATATATATATACATATATACATATATATATACATATATACATATATATATACATATATACATATATATATATACATATATACATATATATATATATATACATATATACATATATATATATATACATATATACATATATACATATATATATATATACATATATACATATATATATATATATATATATATATATATATATATATATATATCTATGCCGTAGGGTTGCTTTTATACACTAAGGAAACCCTAATTGGCTTACAAAACGTATTACACAATCATGCATATCTATTCTTAATATATCTCATGCATATCACATAAGCAGTACTAACTATTTTAACTAACAGTACTAATAAACTGACAATACTAACATTTTGTACTGGCAGTACTAATTATAACACTGGCAGTACTAACTTAGTTTGGCAGTACTAAGTTAAACCAGCAGTAGAAACTTGTAGAATCCCTTAATTCCTAACAACTATTGTTGGGATTCTTGATTTGATGAGACAAAAGTGAATAAAAGAATGAAACAAAAGACTTACAATAGCAAAGAGAAATTCTCAAAAGATGGAAGATTTTGAAGATTTCAGAAGATCCTTCCTTAGAAGATAAAGATACAGAAGATATTATATATGTTATAAGATATTTATTTGTTCTTAAATCTTTTGTAATTTGTTTCCTTATCCTTTGTAAACCTAGATTATCTCTACTATATAAAGAGATATAGGCATATGGTTTTGGCATACCAAAGACATAGAACACTCCCAATGATAGTCAGAAAAACAAGTTGTGACACGTTTAGTTTGAATTTAGATTAATAATTAAGTTAGTTTTTTTTTTTTTTAAAAAAAAAAAGTAGCTCCAAGTAATAGGAATTGGGGCAAGTTGAAACGCATGGAATAAAAACCTTGTTTGATAATATATTGTTCTTTATATTCTCTGCACATTAGAATTATCTATAAAACATATCCTAAGATGAGGTCAAAAATGAACCCAAATTGGTACAGAGCCTTGTGCTCTTGATCAAGATCAAATGTTGTTTTGATGTTGATTTCATTAAGAGAAGAATGATAAGAATTTTTGTTTTTGATGATTTGGCAGATTCGGTGAGGAAAATGGTGTTGTCAAACCCAAATTATATACAATTTGCAGAGCTAGGGATACTTTGTCAAGAATTGCTGCTGCTTGTTTTAATTCGACATAAACAAGAAGATTTGATCTCCTGATTACAAGGTTAAATTGTGTTGATATTGTCACCATGATTTGGTGAAAACCTAAATTGAAGCTAGGGTTTCTAAACCTAAATCGTTGAGCAGAAAGATGATTACAACAGCAGATGGAAGTTACTTAAGGTACGAATTCATGCCAAACAACTAGGGTTTTTGAAAACCCTAATTCAATGCATATATGTTATGGATTCGTTTTCTTTGACATCAAGTATGAGCAGCTGATGTATTTGTTAATATGGGATCATGAGTGGTGTTGGACTGATTGTGGTCTTGAATGAATGATGATCTTGTGCTAAGCTTCTCCACATTCATGATTGTTAATGGAATCAAACTGTATGATGCAGCAGGTAGTTGTTTGCAAACCCTAATATTGATCGTGTATTATTACTGCTATGATTACATGATTAGTGCTGCCAAGGACGTGTATTTATACTGCTCAAAAGCATTGTAGTAATTGGTAAGTGCTGCTACATAGGATGATCATACTATTAACGGAGGAACGTTAATGGCACTAATGTTCCTCCGTTAGTGCTGCTTGTGTATTTGGTTAATGCTGCCAAAGTAAATTCATGGAATGTTTCTACTTACAACAGTACTAAGTGCTAAGGACGACACATGAGGATTTGTTGAACGAGCAAAGGTAAACTTAATACTGCTACATGCTTTTTAGTACTGCTAGCATTGGGATTATAAGAAATTTACTACTGCTAGCTTTGTGATAATACTACTAGTAGTAATTCAAGATGTTAATGTTGCTCGTTGGTACTTTGTGTTGCCCAAAGATGATTTGTATTATCAACTATTATTACTACTGCTTGGATTAAAAAGTAGTAAATTGAAGAATTAGTGACAGCGTAGTAATAGAATAGTGACAGTTAAAGCGTCACTAAATGCTATGGGAGGAAGGAGAATGTAGTGTAGTAACAGATTAGCAACAGTTTTATAACAGATAATGCGTTGCTAACAACAAACAGTGGTAATTTTTAGTACTGCTTTCTTTGCTTCCTTTAAATTTTTATACTGCTAGTTTGGAGTGTTGAAAGTTGCCAAGTATGAGATGTTAATGCTACTTGTTACTTGTTACGACTGCCAGCTTGGTTGTTTACAATAGTAGTATGTTTAAAAGGTTTGTACTATTCGTTCATACTTTGTACTGCTGGCATAGAGAGTTTATACTGCCAGTTATGACAGATATCGAATGACACACATATGGTTTGGATATGCTTCGTTCAAGGGGAAGATAACAGATTGGGATTTATTTTAAATGTTCTTAAATGTTTAAAAGGCTCGTATTTTTTTGGATTAATTGATTACGAAGAGGATTATTTATCACTTATTTGGAGTTGAAGGGGAGTTTCACAGGTTTGTGTTTTATCATATCTCAAATGGCTTACAACAATTGGAGGTAACTTGTTTGTGTTTTCAATGTTGTGATGAAGACTTGACAAATCTAGCAAAGGTGTGTGAGTTTTCTTATGGTGCTCAATGCTTACATTTGCTATCACTTTGGTTATGTGTCTTATAGAAGATGAGGATTTTTGTCAAGAGGTTGCGATCTACTTATATTTCACAGATTTATTTATAAGTTTGACATCAAGTGGATAGTACAAGATATAAGACACAAGTTTGGGTTATTCTACTTTAGCATCAAGTTCATTATACTTAGTTTTCTTCATCAATAATCATTACCTGGAGCTTACAGAATTGAAGATTCAAGAAATGGTTAACATATGGGTTTTAGGGGAAGCTTATTGTTAAAATGTTTATCCATCAGGTTATATTCATGCACCACTTGAGATAAAGTGTTTTGTTACTACTGTTGATCTTTATTACTACTGCTAGTTTAAATTTCTACAGCTCAGATTCATTTTTCTTATTGTGCGTAATGGTGGCCAATTTGAGTATTTGAAGGCTGGATTAGTAGTTGTAGTATATGATTTGTAGTTGTTATGGTCCAAGTTGCATATCTACAGATGACCCCTATTGGATTATGACAAAAAGGGGAAGAAGATTACATAGATATGATTTGTAGCTTATTATGTGTGGTGACATGGCAGGTTACAAAGGAAAAGGGAAGTTTTTGTTTCATTCAGGGAGATGATCACATCTCAACTTTAGGGGAAGCTTTGGCTTTATGATGAAGTTCGTACACGACTTTGTTTGTTTTGTCATCATCAAATAGGGGAAGATTGTTGGGATTCTTGATTTGATGAGACAAAGTGAATAAAAGAATGAAACAAAAGGACTTAAATGAAAAAGAAGAATTCTTCAAAAGATGGAAGATTTTGAAGATTTCAGAAGATCTCCTTAAGAAGATAAAGATACAGAAGATAATATTATATGTTAGGAAGATATTATTTGTTCTTATCTTTTGTAATTTGTTCTTATCCTTTGTAAACCTAGATATCTCTAGTATATAAAGAGATATCAGGCATATGGTTTTAGGCATCCAGAAAACATAGAACTCTCCCAATGAGAGTCTAGAAAAACGTGTGTGTGTACACGTTTAGTTAGTAGTTAGATTAATAGTTAGTTAGTTAGTAGCTCCAAGGTATAGAATTGGGGCAAGGTGGAAACGTATGAGAATAAAAACCTTGTTTGATAATATATGTTTGATAAAAAAAAATATTTTACAAAAGATAAAAGATTCCAAAAGATATGATTCTTGAAGATAAAGATGAAGTTTATTAAAGAATTAAAAGATTTTAGTGTTTTCTTTATAACATTATGTTTTCCCTGACAAAATCTATATGACTCTACTATATAAAGAGATCCCTAAATATAGTTTTGAGTGTGTCAAGATGTAAACCCCAAGAAAAGTGTATGTGTCCATGCGTAGAGATGTAGACGCCATATGTAGTTTTAGCCTCAAGATAATCAAGGTTTTGTTTAATCCCTGTTACAGTTCATTGATGTAACTGTATTATCTTGATCAAATAATATTGAGGCTTGGAATGTTTAGTAAAACCTTGTCATGATAATATCGATTCTATGTTTGAATATTCTGCCTATGTTATCATTATCCTAGATTAAAGTTCTAATCAAACTAGAGCTACAACGATCTTATAGGTTTTCACAATTGGTATTAGAGCCATGGGGGCTCTTGATATAGGATCTACAGGGTGTTTACATGTTTATTTTCTATTTTTAGTAGTTAAAATTGGTAAAGCTAGGGTTTATTACAAACCCTTGATCAATAAAACAGAAAGTCTATGTGGTCTACTTTTGTAGCGTGTATTAGGTTTTTTGGCAGCAAGAGATATTCAGTATTATTAGGGTTCCCAACAAACCCTAATACGCTAAGTGAGAAGTGTTTAAAAGCTGTTGTGATTAGTTTTTGGTTATCAAGGGATTCGCTGATTATTAGGGTTTAACAAACCTTATTGATAAGAGTTTGCACCTGAACAGAAGGTTTCCATTATTGACGGTATCTACAAGACATGTTCAAGAAAGTTTTCTTTGTTCGGTTCTTAAAGAAGAAGCAGCAGGTATATACACTTGAATGTTGAATTAGTGCTGCTTGTTGTTATAAGGATAAAAAACATGGGTGATGTTGATGGAAACGATGACATGGTACTTATTTATTTGTCTACTTGATTCTTATTATTGATTATGATTCACAAGATGCTGCTGTGTGATGTATTGATATGGGTTTGTGTTACTGTAAACGTATCATGATTCTGATTAGAAGGATCTGGTGATGTGTATACTGAATTGAAATTCTCCATTGTACTTAAATTTCGTTCGCAACCCTAACAAGAAGCAGCAAGTATTGATGAGTTTATTCGTGGATTAGTAATTGTTGTATTGGATTGGGATTCGTGATGAAGGTACAACAGGTTTTTGATGTTTAGGTTTGCTGCTGTTGACGAGCAGGTTATAGAGGTTAAAGCTGCTGTTGTATGTGGACACAATCTCATGTTGTTGTGTGTTTGTATGAAACTTAATGCTGCTAGTTTCGACCAGTTATTTAGTACTGCTTCATCATTGATACTATGTTCGTAGAATGTCATAACTAGTAGTAAATTTAGAGATCTTTGGCGCCGAAGGTATTAAGTTTTTGCAGTCCAGGTTTAATGTATAATGCTGCAGTTTAAGCAATTAACTGCTGCCCGTGAACACATTAGTGCTAGCTTGGATTAATACTACTGTTCTGTGACGGTTTAGTACTGCTAGAGTAGTTTAACGCAGTTACTACTGTTAGGTTTGTTACTAGTGGTTACTACTGCTCGAGGTTAAAAGATACTACTGCTAGCTTCATGTTATTGGATTCAGATTCAATTAAATGTTATAAAGGCTACTGTTTTTGTATTTAACAACAAGTGATTACGGGGATAATTCATTATTATTTATTTGACGATGAAGTAGAATTATTTGGGTTTGTGTTCTTATCATATCTCAAATGGCTTACAACATTTGGAGGTAACTTGTTCGTGCTTAGAAACGATGTGACGGAGAATTGACAAATCTAGCAAAGGTGTGTGATTTTTCTTATGGTGCTCAATGCTCACATTTGCTATCACTTTGGTTATGTGTCTCATAGAAGATCATAAGGGAGTCAGTCGTCTGACTAATTGATGTGTCTAAGATTTCAGAGGCACTCTGAGCATCCATCGTCGGTAGCCTCACGGAGAAACTCAGTCAGATGACCACATATACGAGTGTAGAGTCATAAGCCCGTGAGCGTATGGGTTGTGACGAGTGTACATTTCCTAGCTTAGGGATTCTCTATCGCAAGAATATAAGACACAGTGTAGAGTTATTCTACGTTCTAGATCTCCTCTCAACGGATCTATTCTTACAGTGCAGTATTCGAGTCGATCTACATAGTCTCATGCGAGATGTCTCACATACAGTAGAGTCTACAGAAATTAGAAAGAGATTCAACTAGAAATGCGGTTACACACATGTGTTCATGCAGGTATCGACGCTAGTCGTGTACATAGATGTTCAACGGATGAGTGAGAATATGTTTATCGAGTTAGATGCACTGTTTAACTCAATTATATGCCTTAACATCTGTCGGTAGACACATCTTTTACACGCTTCACTCACTGGGAAGCCTGATATTGAGTTACTTACCATTGCTGGGAGGTAGCGTAAGGAGGTATATATTATCTCACACTACACTCAATTATTCGTGACAGTACTTAGAGGCGAGTTATAACAAAGGATTGTGTCGACGCTGATACATCTCACGAGCAATGCCGCTGGATAGTGATCATTTGAGAGGAATTCTTACGACATTCATGTAAGAGGTAAGAAATCTGAGTATCGGGTATTCTTATTGAAGACTGACAAGAGTATTGCAATTACTATGTCGGTCAGCCCTTATTTTTTCATGTGGGAGTGAGCTATACTTCAACTAAAATGGGGAAATAGATTTGAATAATTTGCAAACTTAGTATATCCTTGTGGGAATTGGGGTAGTTTTCATTATCGTATATTTAACTTCAGGGGAAGTTTCGGCTTATTTTGTTTTAACATTATCAACTAGGGGGAAGATTGTTTGGGAATTTATATATTTGAGTTGATAAGACAAAACAAGAATGAAACATAAGGACTGAATCTAGCATTATGGAATTCTACAAGCTGGTGGAGTTTATTCTACAAAAGATAAAAGATTCCAAAAGATATGATTCTTGAAGATAAAGATGAAGTTTATTAAAGAATTAAAAGATTTAGTTTCCTTATACAATTATGTTTTCCCTTGTAAATCTAGATGGACTCTACTATATAAAGAGATCCCTAGATATAGTTTTGTGTGTGTCAAGATGTAAACACCAAGAAAAGTGTGTGTGTCCAAACGTAGAGATGTAGACGCCATATGTAGTTTAGCCTCAAAGTAATCAAGGTTTTCCTTGATCCCTGTTACAGTTCATTGATGTAACCGTATTATCTTGATCAAATAATATTGGGGCTTGGAATATTTGGTAAAACCTTGTCATGATAATATTGATTCCATGTTTGAATATTCCGCCTATGTTATCATTATCCTAGATTAAAGTTCTAATCAAACTAGAGCTACAATGATCTTATAGGTTTTCACAAAGATGTAACCCAAGGGAACTAGGTCGAGATGGGTTTTGATTATTTGGTTTTGTCAAGTTTTAACTTGTAAAATTTATGTAAATCCAAGTTTCCTTATGTAAATTATAAAGTGTATGATCTTGTATCTTGTGCGATGAACGGTATCGTCACATCCCGTGTTTCCGCCACTGACGGGGTGTAACAGATTGCTATTAAGAGCCAAGGTTATAGAAAATGCCGGTTTTTATAAAATAAAAATAAAAACGTAACTATAACCAAAGTGAAGTCTGTTTTTAGTAAAACCTCGAACATGACAATAGTTAACTAGCCTGAGCAGTTCATGGTATTTCCTAAATTACGCATAGCCTGATTAACTATGCTTAATTCATGAAGGACTATGAAATGATAGGGTTAGTTTTCTAAAGTTATGTTAGAGGAGGGAAGGGATGTGTG